>JAZGTK010001009.1:0-46954 GCA_036877625.1 Ambastaia sidthimunki | reverse complement strand
TTTCAGACCTGTGGAGTGATGCATGTTCTATGTTGAGTTACAGTCTGTATGTGTTCCATCTAGAAGAGACTGTAGAGGGAAAAGAATGAGCTGATTCTAAGAGTGCTGATAATGACGGACAGAACAAGTGTGGTCCGGTCACACAGCAGAGTGGGGAACGTACACGCTGTGAGTAGACACTTGTCTGTAATCAGAACCCACCTGATCCAGATGGCCCCTAAACAGATATACAGCTCAAGTGCACTCAAGTTTATCAGCACAAAATACCACCCGGCTTAAAGGGATAGTTCACCCAAAAATTAAACTTTATTCCATCATTTTATCACCCTCATGTCACTTCAAACCTGTATGACTATTTTTGCTTTTGAGGAACATAAAAGAAGGGCTGCTGTGGCCTACTGGTTAAAGAATCAGACTTGAAGGTTGCAGGTTCGATTCCAATACCATCAGGTAGCAACTGATGTGGCCTTGAGCAATGCATTTAGTTGCTCCCATGGTGCAGCCGTACGGCCACCGCTTCATATGTGTGTGTTCAGGACTTTCAGCATGTGTTCACTGGTGGAGGAAATGGTGGAAATTGTTTTGTTTTTGGGTTAACTATCCCTTTAAATACAACCTGATTTAATTCAATCGTGTTGTTGGTGCTACTGAGTGTTGAGTTCTAACTTCGATGTTTCACGGCCCATGTTACTTCACAGTGAGCTTCAGGAGGACATGATGCAATGATCTAAACACTGGATGACTGGAGGTCCCCTGCTTATCAGTCTCTAAGCATGGCTGGCCTACAGCTGGTGACCCCTGCCTCCTCACCCATGGGGCCCTTCTTCGGTCTCCCGTGGCAACAGGAAGCGATCCATGACAATATATACACACCAAGGAAATATCAGGCAAGTCTTCTACAGAGATGACTGCATTGCCCATGCAGAGATATGTGCTTTTGCCTATTGTTAAAGAGAGAGTTCACCCTAAAAGTTTGGTTTTAATTTTGTCTTTGCATTTTTGAATTGCATTTTTTTTGTGGGAATCAAAAGGACACATTAGGCAGAATGTTAATGCTGCTGTTTTCCATATGATGAATAGGGACTGGGGCTTCGAAATGGCAAACAAAAACAATGATAGTATATTTGGTCATGCTGGTTAAAAGTCTTCACATCCTTGTAGCAATTACTAAGGACGTGTGGCTTTAGAAAGTGCTGTGAAGCGAGGGTAGGATCTGATGCTTTTAAAGCTAGTTTGCTATTGCTAGCCTCTCTAAAATTGCCTACTCTACCTTTAAAGGCTAACAGTTTAAATGATTTTGTAATATTTTCTTACCAGGTTGAACTTCTTGAAGCAGCTCTTGAACACAACACTATAGTCTGCTTAAACTCTGGCTCAGGGAAGACCTTTATCGCAGTGCTCCTCATCAAGGAACTTTCCCATCAAATCCGTGGAGAGGACGGGAAGAGGACCATTTTCCTGGTGAACGCAGGTGAAGAACCACAGCACACAAATATGTTGCCACGTTAACTAGTTTAAAAGGATAGTTTATCCTAAAATGAAAATTCTTCCATTTACTTTTTTGACACTGAGGAAGATATTTTTTTGAATCTCCATGAATCCAAACCTCTGTTTTTCTTTGTCTCTCTACAGCGTCCTCTGTGGTTCAGCAGGCATCTACTGTCAGAACACACTCTGATCTCCAGGTTGGCGACTACATGTCTGAAGAAATGACATTGTGGTCTGAGGAGATGTGGAACAGAGAGATGATAGAGAATCAGGTGCGATTATGTTCATCTGTACATGGCGGTGAATTTATTTGTGGAAAATCACAGTCTCTACTCCGTAATATTCGTCCTCTCATCTCTGTTATGTTTCAAACTTTGTAGGTGCTGGTAATGACGTGCCACATCTTCCTGCATGTGTTGAGGAAAGAAGTCCTGCCACTCTCAAAAATCAACCTGCTGGTTTTTGACGAATGCCACCTCGCAATCACAGACCATCCTTATCGGGAAATAATGAAGGTGAAATTGCAAGTCTTTTACAACACTGGAATCACATCTGTCGCTGTAAAGGTCTCATCTAACTGTCAGTCCACAGAAATGCTAAAAAGATGTCAATCTGTTGGCTGGTATTATAAGGCTTGTATTTAGTGCAGAAGATTGAACATTGTAGCTCTGATAAGACAGTTTCTGGCCTGAGATGGATGAAACGTATCAGAACAAATTCTGAAACTTATTTTTAAGTTTCGATGCTTTCTGCTAGTTGTTGGCTTCTATAAAACGTTTAGTGACTTACTGTCCATCTTTAAAGATAAACATTTGTTTTGAGATTGTTTTAATGTTTCAGTTTCACTGAAATTGCACTGGTTTCTGAGGAAAGTTAGTCACATGTCATAAACTATTTTGGGCCTTTTCGGAATTAGTAACTTAAAAAAATGCAAAAATGCTAATCAGCGTGAATTTTAAGTTCATGTAACGTCTGAGCAGTCATGAAGAACAATTTTCTTTTTCTTGGGACTGTCACCAAGTGTTTTTATTTTGTATCATATTTCTTTTTGTCCTGATGCTGCATTGATACTTTACATTAGTTTTACATTGTAATTATATTTAATGAATGTTGTGGTCCAGCTATGACACACAGCATCAAAATGCATTGAATATTGACACATCGTGATAAGCAGCTGTAGTTGTAAAGCCATGTAAATCATCTCTGCAGGTTTGTAATGGTTGCCCAGGCTGTCCTCGCATTCTGGGCTTGACCGCATCTATTTTAAATGGCAAATGTGACCCTTGTGACCTGGAGGAGAAGATCCAGAACCTGGAGAAGATTCTGCAGAGCAATGCAGAAACTGCCACTGATCTTGTGGTGCTGGACAGGTACTTCCTGCTTTTGTTGCATTTCCTGCAATGTTGTCCATGCGATGCATGCTAGGTTGAAGATTTGCATCTGTCCTTAAATACAATGTAAACAGCTCTTCAAGATGTTTCTCACCTTTGTGTGCAGGTATGCATCCCAGCCTCGTGAGGTGGTGCTGGATTGTGGGCTGTACCGGGATGAAAGTGGCCTCTCTGAGCGACTCCTGGGCGAGCTGGACGAAGCCCTTCATTTTCTTAATGACTGCAACTTATCTGCTCATCGAGAAGAAAGAGATCCTACATTCATCTCCAAACAGGTTCTGGTTATAGCCATTTCTCATTAAATACAAATCATGACAGGATTCTAGATGCATGCACTGCATTCCTGGCAGATCTGGATTATCTTAAACCATTTGCTTACATTACACACTTCCTGGTTCTGCAATTTAGATTTTCCTTATTTTGCAACTTCTCAAGGTGCTGAATGACTGTCGAGCCGTGTTGACTGTGCTGGGCCCTTGGTGCGCTGATAAAGCAGCAGGAATTATGGTCCGTGAGCTGCAGAAATACATCAAACACGAGCAGGAGGAGCTGAATCGCAAATTCCTGTTGTTTACCGACACCATTTTGAGAAAAATCCATGCCTTGTGTGAGGAGCATTTCTCGCCAGCTTCCCTGGACCTGAAGTTTGTCACTCCCAAAGTCATCAAACTTCTGGAGATCCTCCACGAATACAAACCTTTTGAACGGCAGCAGTTCGAAAGCGTGGAGTGGTACAACAATCGCAATCAAGACAATTATGTTTCTTGGAGCGATTCTGAGGATGAAGATGAGGATGAGGAGGCAGAAGCAAAGGAGAAGCCTGAGGCTAATTTCCCATCACCTTTTACCAACATACTTTGTGGAATCATCTTTGTAGAAAGAAGATATACAGCGGTTGTTTTGAACAGGTTTGTTTGCAATTGTGTTGTATTTCTTTAAAAGCACAATTTATAGAAATAGTGGAAGAGGCTTTTTTTGCCAGATATTGCGTTGGTCAGTAAACAATCTGGAAGATTACCCTAGCAACACCCTATTACCTGCCTAGCAATATACCAAATGCCTTTCAGGGTGCCTTAACCACATCACAGTTTTCTGGCAACTATCCACAACAGCCCAGCATTGTGGTGGCAACCACAATGTTGTTTATAAAAAATATAAAGTTGTAGTTACTGTTCTCAATAGAGATTTCTGATTTATTTGGAAAAATGTAATTCTAAGCAGGTTTCTCATAAGGCTTATATTGTCTGTGATTATCAGACTTATTAAGGAGGCAGGAAAGCAGGACCCAGAGCTGGCCTACATCAGTAGCAACTTCATCACAGGCCACAGCATTGGCAAGAACCAGCCTCGCAACAAACAAATGGAGGTGGAGTTCAGAAAACAAGAGGAGGTAAGCGCACTCATTAGACACAGGAAGTCTTGAGTCACATCCTGATCTTGAGGCAGCTTCAGCGATTTCACTAATTCACGTTGCTCTCCAGGTCCTGAGGAAGTTCAGAGCACATGAAACCAACTTGCTCATCGCCACCAGCATCGTGGAGGAAGGCGTTGATATCCCAAAGTGCAATTTGGTTGTTCGGTTCGACTTGCCGACGGAGTACCGATCGTACGTGCAGTCCAAAGGCCGCGCCCGTGCTCCGGTCTCCAATTACATCATGCTAGCTGACAGCGAACGGACAAAAACATTTGAAGAGGACCTCAAGACCTACAAGGCCATAGAGAAGGTCAGTGGTTTGGCGACACCTGCTTCCTTTGGTGTATTTTAAAGTGATCCTCACAGTTA
Organism: Ambastaia sidthimunki; assembly: GCA_036877625.1. Lineage (NCBI taxonomy): Eukaryota > Metazoa > Chordata > Actinopteri > Cypriniformes > Botiidae > Ambastaia > Ambastaia sidthimunki. The sequence goes on along the minus strand of JAZGTK010001009.1, from coordinate 42,292 downwards.
TTTTTGCTTCAGATCCTCAGAAATAAGTGCTCAAAGTCAGCAGAAAGCAGTGATTTTGAACTGGAGCCGGTGTCTGATGATGACAACGTTCTCCCACCTTACGTCTTGCGGTCTGAGGACGGCGGTCCCCGCGTCACAATTAACACAGCCATCGGGCACATTAACAGGTTATTATATTGTCCTGGACCAATAATATTTACATATGCATTTGGCATCTGCTACTGCAATGTTATACCAATTGAGCTACAGGAACTACAGAGGCCCATCATGTGTTTGTGTTTGTAGATACTGTGCGCGGTTGCCCAGCGATCCGTTTACTCATCTCGCTCCGAAGTGTAAAACTGTGGAGCTGAAGACTGGCGGTAATCAGTCGACACTCTTCCTGCCCATCAACTCTCCACTCAGAGTTCCAGTCACTGTAAGTGCTAGCCACCTTAAATCACTTTCTAGTATGTATCTTTGATTGAGCAAAAGATCTTTAAAACATCTTCTAAATGTTCCTCATCCATGTAGGGGCCAACAATGAGCTGTGCAAGACTGGCTGAGAAAGCCGTCGCTCTTCTCTGCTGTGAAAAGCTGCACAAAATCGGTGAGTTTGAACATCGTGACGTACGTTCTCTGATGCATTCTGGGACTGAAAACCATTGGCTGATGCATGATGTCTGTTTGTAGGTGAGCTGGATGATCATCTGATGCCTGTGGGAAAGGAAACTGTGAAGTATGAAGAGGAGCTGGACCTACATGATGAAGAGGAAACAAACGTGCCAGGAAGACCAGGCTCCACCAAACGCAGACAGTGTTACCCAAAAGCCGTGAGAGACATCACTTGGTCTTAATGGGTCTTTAGAGTTAGAAGTGATGTTACATTTTCTTTAAGTGTGTATTCATGTTGGGTATGACTGTTTCAGATACCAGAGTGTCTACGGGGGTGTTACCCGGTACCGGGGCAGCCTTGCTATCTGTATGTGATTGGAATGGTCCTTACAACACCTCTTCCTGATGAGCTGAACTTCCGCCGGAGGAAACTCTATCCCCCTGAGGACACCACCCGATGTTTTGGCATTCTGACAGCTAAACCTATACCTCGGGTAATCACCTTCTGCTGTCTTCTCTGAGTCTTCAGAGAAGCGCGTTATCAAGTTTAAATCTTTTTGGTTATCTTCTTACGTTGTGTATCTTTTTAGATTTCTTGGTTGTCCTTATTTGATTTGATCTGTAACATCTGCCAGTTTTCAAACCATTTGTGATGCCGGTAATAAATATAATAAAGTATATAAAATATAAAGTTTTTTCTTTATTCGTGTTACCTGGAAAGAGAAATTAATGTCTGTTTGTAAGAAATGCACATTTGTGCATCTTATGTGTCTCTGCAACATGCCCAGTGCATTATGGGAGTTTATTTCTACCTATTTGGTAAAAAGGAAGATAACAGCCTTTTGTTGGGTAGCACAGATTTCAAAATTTTTCTACTGCATAGGCTTTATAAAAAAAAAGCCCTTCTTTTATTGAAAGTTCACTTTTAAGTGAATCAAATAAACAATCTTTTAAAGTTGATCAGCAATCACTAATCAGTCGGCTATGTTCTGTGTCTGTAGATCCCTCACTTCCCTGTGTACACGCGTTCTGGTGAGGTGACCATCTCCATCGAGCTGCAAAAGTCTGGTTTCACTCTGAGCGCCGTGCAGCTGGAGTTGATCACGCGCCTGCACCAGTACATCTTCTCGCACATCCTCCGCTTGGAAAAGCCAGCGCTGGAGTTTAAGCCCACAGAGGCAGACTCTGCCTACTGCGTTCTACCTCTCAATGTCGGTGAGTGATGGAATCATATCGCAGCCAAGTAGTTATTCCCTTGATTTTTGTCAATTTATCATGTAGACGTTGGTTTACAGCTCAATTTGTTTCTTCAGTTGAAGATTCCAATACATTGGACCTGGATTTTAAGTTCATGGAAGAGATTGAAAAGTCGGAAGCACGCATTGGCATTCCAAACACACAGTACACCAAGCAAAACCCCTTTGTTTTCAAATTGGAAGACTACCAGGATGCTGTCATCATTCCAAGGTACGAATAAAAATTCCTTTTGATCTTTGAGCCTTTTGAGGTCTAAAGAACCCTTTAATTATCCCTGTTATTAAGTTCTCAATGATAACTTTAATTCTGTGGATTTGTTTTAACTGAAGTGGAACCAATTTCTCCCTCTCAGGTATCGCAATTTCGACCAGCCGCACCGTTTTTACGTGGCTGACGTTTACACAGACCTCACCCCACTCAGTAAATTCCCTTCCCCGGAGTATGAGACTTTCGCTGAGTACTACAAAACTAAGTACAACCTTGACCTATCCAATGTTAACCAGCCCCTGTTGGATGTGGACCACACATCTTCGAGGTAGGAGGTCAAAAAACCCCCCCAAAGAATTCTGGTATGTGCCTTCTTGGAATTTCATTAAACATCTGTGGTGGTCTTTTCCTGCAGATTGAATCTTTTAACGCCTCGGCACCTTAATCAAAAGGGGAAAGCCCTTCCTCTTAGCAGCGCAGAGAAGAGAAAAGCCAAGTGGGAAAGCCTGCAAAACAAACAGGTATTAACTGACGGAAAGAGTTTGCGGTAACAATTACAAGTCATCGTACCTGAATTAGGTCTAATCGTACAGCATGTGAAAGTATTTCCTCCCACTGAGAGAGGTAACCGAGGTTCGACTAGCATCAGATAACAGTTTCAGTATTTGTGTTCCATCTGCTTAGATTTTAGTTCCGGAGCTCTGTGCCATTCATCCTATTCCCGCCTCGCTGTGGAGGAAAGCCGTCTGCCTTCCCAGCATCCTCTACAGACTTCACTGCCTTCTGACGGCCGAAGAGCTGCGGTCTCAGACAGCCATTGATGCTGGTGTAGGAGCTCAGACCCTGCCTCCTGACTTCAGGTCAGTTAAAGACTCTTGACTAGTATTTTTATTTTTTTAGAGTGTTGTTAGCTTGGCAATATGTTGACTTGCAGACTGTGATTGAGTGATTCAGTCATTTTAAGGACTTGGATTAGGGAATTTTTTGTTAGCTTGTTGAAAGTCTTGATAGCAGTCGCTAAATGTTTAACCATAAAATGTTTGTCCAGTCATTGCATTAGGACTGAATGACAATCAATGAGGACTTCCTATGTATGCGTGTGTGAGGAGGCGTGGCTTTAGAGAGGGCTCAGAAGGGAGGGCAGGATCTTATGCTTTCAAACTAGCTTGCTATTGCTGACCTCTGAAACTGGCTACATTACCAAGGAAGTGGTGTATTGAGACAGCTGGCTAGGTTTTAGATCAGAGCCATTATTGTTAATTTGTAGGTTGTATCTTTAAACTGTTACTGATACATATGTGGTGATATTATAAAACACATTCTGGACTGTTCCCATTTGCAGAAGGTCTTAATTTTGTCAACTGTTAACCACAGGTATCCTAATTTGGATTTTGGATGGAAAAAATCCATTGACAGCAAGTCTTTCATTTCCTGCCCCAGTGCATGCATGGAAGATGACGATCACTGTAAGCATGGCACAAGCTCAGATTCAGACCACACTGCCCTGGAGGGCTGCAACACGGGGGCCTCCGGGCCACCTGAGGGCGCTCTCCCTTATAAGAACTGCAACACACCAGATGAAAAGCTAGAAATCGCGCTCCCTGTGACTGATCTACAGACGCCAAACAAAGACGAGAGCAACTGCGTCTGTTCCAAAAACCTCTCCAACGGCACTCGGGGCGCCGACGATGACGAACTTCCACACAGATGTGACGTTTGCCAATGCTCTCAGCTGGGCTCGGAGAGTGACCTATCGACGCAAACCACTACCTCAGTTCTCGTACGGCTCTCTCCAGCCAGCGAGCCACAGCGCGGTGATGAATGTACCCCAGGCAGGAACTCGGATCTCTGCGACGGACATGTGAAGAAACCTACCTCATACTGTTGCCCCAAACCAGACACGGCAACCAGCACCACAGCACCTTCTACCGTGTCATCAGAGGACGTGACATCAACATCTGCCTGTGAGGGCCCAGCTTGGGATTCTCCCAAAACATTGGGGCCCAACCCAGGCCTTATCCTGCAGGCTCTGACCCTCTCCAACGCCAGCGATGGCTTCAATCTGGAGAGGCTGGAGATGTTGGGTGACTCTTTTCTGAAACACGCCATCACCACCTACCTGTTCTGCACATATCCAGACGCCCATGAGGGCAGGCTGTCCTACATGAGAAGTAAAAAGGTAGGATTTACAGTTGTGGGGTTCTAAGCCAAGGGAAATTTTTTACTGTTCTTTAGAATTATTTCAGCTCCAACCACTTGCAGTATATTTGAATTTTTTTAATAAACAATTGTATTTTGTACATTTTACATATTAGTTTGCTTTTTACACTTTTTGCACGTTTGTACATGATTCAAATGCAGGATTTGCATACTGAATTTTTAATCATTTAGTGGTGCTTACACAGACTTATATATTAACTTTCTCTTTACCTTGTATGGGAAACAACTTTTGTGCCTCTGTTTTCTCCAGGTCAGCAACTGTAATCTTTATCGTCTGGGGAAGAAGAAAGGCCTCCCCAGTCGGATGGTGGTGTCCATCTTTGATCCTCCAGTGAACTGGCTGCCTCCGGGCTACATCGTGAATCAGGACAAAAGCAGCACAGACAAGTGGGACTCAGATGAGGTATGAGTCAGCCAGCATCTCCTGTTGTTTATGCTCTGGCTTAAGTCAAGCCTAACCCAGTATCAACATGCATCTTCATGCACAATTACAAGTTTGTTTACATGGCTCTTTGCCTTGAGCTGAGAAACATCTTGGCAAAGTTGGGCTGCAGCTGTTTCCTGTTATCTCCACCAGGGGGCAGGTTCATCCTGTCTGGTTGAACCCAAGTTTCAGAACAGAGTGCAGAATTTATGCCTTCTTTTATTTAAAGCTGCAGTCTGTACCTTTTCCAGGTTAAGAATAAACAAGAATTTGTTATTAAGCAAGTGCATCACAGATCAGTGTTTTAAATGGTTTCCTTACACAACTTCACAACTGTAAGCTTATAATAATGATTTATATTAAGTTTGACTTCATATTACTTTTTAACATGCATAAGGAAATGTATGTATTTTATGTTTTAATCTGAGACGGCACTAGATTGGCAAAAGTTACAGATTGCACCTTTAATGTTAAATATTTAATCGTTTATTTAATTTAATTGACTTTTTATTTGAACTTACAGTTATTCTTATAGTTCATGTTTATCTGTGCTTGTGTGCACATACAGCATATTTTCTCTATTAAGTATATATTTTTGTTAATTGATTTTATTTACTTTTCTGTATTTTATTCTTTGTTATCTGTGTTATTGTTTTATCTGTGCTCTGAAAACTTCTGTAACCAGGAAAGATTTCTTGTGTAATCATACTTAGCTGTAAAAGCTCATTCATTCGTTTTAAACCTCCTAATACAACAAATGGATAAAGTGAAATGGAAATACATCACAAAATTATTTACCAAGTGACTTTAAAACTACCTGGAATTGTTTCTGAAGTAAAATGGCTGCCAGTACTCAGACAAATGTCCAGTAAATAAATCAGGTCGTGAATAGATACGTATTTACTTAAAGCTGATGTGTGTAATTTATTTCACTGTAACATACTTTGTACAGACCCAGTTTTTATGCAGACTAGTAATGAGCTGTCAGTAAAGTTTATTTCCTCATAAAGTGTAAACACGGCTAAACATTACTGTTACTGAAAATCCTGACCAACCCGATGAAGTGACATTATCTTAACCAATGGTGTAAGTTTGGGGCGGGGTTACCTGTTTATTTGACCAATGGCAGATGGAGGGAGTGTTTGGCCATTACTTCACCTTTAAAATTAGCTTTAGGTGTATTTATTAGGCATACGTTTAAAAATACATAAATTAATAAATAATGATTCATAATTGTTTTTCCATTCGGTGCTTGCACATGACCAATTATAAAAAATGGAAAGAAATTTGGGCTGCTGGTTTTTACCAAACCTTTCCATGTGTTTGATGAAGTCTAATGTTTTGAATCTCTGTGTGGTTTGAGGTCTATATGTGTGGTACAAGTGTACAAAATTTGCCTTGGGGACTTTGTCACTTTTCTGTATTATTACCGTATTAGGTGTCAAGGGTATTAAGACTTTAATGAGTATGCAACAGATATTTTCCCACATGGTCAACATTATAGCATATTAATAATAAAAAGATGATTTTTTTTAGAGAACATTTGAACTTTAGAATCATATTAAATTGGTTGAGTCATTATCTTGGACTGCAGTTTGCCTTTGCTAAGTTAGGGCTCTCCTGAGCAAACCTAGTGCTGTGGTTGAACCCAAAACCCTTTAAAATTGTAATCTTTGCAAATCTGCTGTAGATACAGGGTTTTGGCTTTACGGCTGTTGGACTCTGTTCCTGCTTTGATAAAATGTTTTTGAGCATTAAAACATTCTGTTTTCCATTCTCAGAATAAGGATTTGGCCAATGGAAAAGCCAGTGAGGATGAAGATGAGGATGATGAAGGTGAGGATATTGAGGCTGAGCCACCCAAGGACGAGGTAAACGTCGAGGATGACCTGGAATACTACTACGAACACATCCGGTTTATTGATAATATGCTGATTGGCTCTGGAGCTTTTGGGAAGAAGATCTCTCTCCAGCCAGCCGAGCCTGGATACGAGTGGAAAGCCCCCAAGAAGACCCACAACACCCACTTTGCCCCGGATGGTGGCGCTGACGAGTTCGACTACAGTTCCTGGGATGCCATGTGCTACCTGGACCCCAGCAAAGCGGGCGAGGAGGACGACTTTGTGGTTGGTTTCTGGAACCCTTCAGAGGAAAACTGTGGCACGGATATCGGGAAGCAATCCATATCCTACGACCTCCACACCGAGCAGTGCATCGCCGATAAGAGCATAGCTGACTGTGTGGAAGCCCTGCTGGGGTGTTACCTCACCAGCTGTGGAGAACGGGCAGCCCAGCTGTTCCTCTGTTCTCTCGGGCTGAAGGTGCTTCCGGTGGAACAGCAGAGTTCCGGGCGATCGGCCGAGCTGCAGTACGGCAGGCTTAAGATCCCTCCACGCTGCATGTTTGACCACCCGGATGCCGAACGTACCCTCAATCACCTTATCTCGGGTTTCGAGAACTTTGAGAAGAAGATCAGCTACACGTTTAAAAACAAGGCGTATCTTCTGCAGGCGTTTACCCATGCCTCGTATCATTACAACACCATCACAGGTTAGTTAGGTTATGTGAAACAGAAAGGTTCTACTGTTAAAGGTTCTTTATGGAACCTTTATGGTTCTTTATGGAAAACAGCCAAAAATGGTTCTTATATGGCATCATAAAGTACCTTTATTTTTAAGAGTGTACTTTATTATTTTAAGTAATTCTTTTTCATTGTTTTTATAAATGTTTTTTACAACATAACTTTAGCTTATACAATGAGTGAACGAGTAGTTACATTAATTCAAATTGATAACTTATGACATCAACCTTTTGTTTTACATATTCATTAAAACAAACCAGCTGTTAAGGGTAATTTGTTCACAAATGTGAGTATGCCGTTTGCATTTTGTTGATACGTGCAGCCAAAAATAACAAACCTGAAATGTGTTGGTTATATTAACGTTGTCATTTTAACCCTCTCTGTCCCATCCTGAACCTTGGGCAGATTGTTATCAGCGATTGGAGTTCCTTGGTGATGCAATTTTAGACTACCTCATAACTAAGCACCTTTATGAAGACCCCCGGCAGCACTCCCCCGGCGTGCTGACCGACCTGCGTTCTGCGCTTGTCAACAACACCATATTTGCTTCCCTGGCTGTCAAGTACGATTACCACAAGTACTTCAAAGCCGTCTCGCCCGAGCTGTTTCACGTGATCGACGATTTTGTGCAATTTCAGCTGGAGAAAAATGAAATGCAAGGAATGGATTCGGAGGTGAGTTATCATTCCAGCGTTATCTGTTAAAGTTATTAGGCCTTGGAAATGATCGAACCCTCCAACCTTTAATTTACGCCAGTGTCAGCATATAAGTATAATATTTCATAAAGATTAAGTATTGTGACATCCTATCATTGGCAGTCCTTGAGAATCTGTTCTGTGTTTGTATTTGTTTTCGTTTTTGGATTGTAAAAATGCAGTTGGATTTAATTTATTTCGAAATGGTTATCTTGGCACTGAATCTCGTCTTGTTTGACTGGAAAGCATTTTATGCCTGAGGGATAACACTGGATACAGAAAGAGGAAAGACAAATTGAATAAAATAAGTAATGTTCCCCTTAATTACATAGCTGGGTAATGTTGTCCCCAATACTGGACGGATAGAGCTTTTGTTAAGTCTAATACTAAAAGTAATTGATCGCAGTTCATTGCGAGAGGAAATACCATCGAAGTCCAGCGTTACAATTCTGTCAGTGTGCATTTTAAATTACAGCCACAGTTATTCTGTCCCGCAAAAGCAGTTTCATCTGTTTGTTGTCTGTGATTAGTTTTGGAATGTGAGTTTGACATGGATAAGCACAGTTTTCTGCATCCTGAGAGAAAACACTTGTTTTCTGTAGATGGGAAAGAGAAAAGAAACTAAAATTGTTTATACTTTTCCTCGTAGCTTCGCCGATCCGAGGAAGATGAGGAGAAAGAAGAAGATATTGAGGTCCCCAAAGCGATGGGTGACATCTTTGAATCGCTAGCCGGTGCAATTTACATGGATAGTGGAATGTCGCTTGAGACAGTTTGGCAAGTGTATTATCCAATGATGAGGCCACTCATAGGTAAGAGCCAAAGACGCACTCACAAGTAAATCACTTCTACATTTATACTCTGTCTGATTGTCTGCTGGCTCATGTGGCGAGAGACATTTCCAAACGTTCTGCCATTTTTGCCCGTGATGAATTGCCAGATTGAAATGCGCCGCTTTTGTCTTCTGTCGTTTTCTAGAAAAATTCTCCGCTAATGTCCCTCGCTCCCCGGTGCGGGAACTCCTGGAGATGGAACCAGAGACGGCAAAGTTCAGGTGGGAACGTCAGTCCCTTGCATGCATGTTACATCTTTACACAATCATATGAGAAGTGACACGCATTCATTTGTCCATTTCAGTGTAATGAAGTTGAAAAGTTGCTGTATTAGTGTGTAGTTCATGGTAAATGTGGTGCAGTTTGAGATATTTTGATTTCAAATATAATTTCCGAGCCCTTGGCACTTTCCGTGAATAAGGTATTGGAAGCCCAAATCACATGTTTTTATGTTTGTTTTTGTGATAACTTTTAGATATGTTACAATAGCTACAACCAAATAACATAAAATTACAGCTGCTATCTGTAATGTTTGCCTCTCTAGTGCCACCTCTGTTTAAAACATAAAACTGCATGTTACTTTGCGTATTTTTCATTATATATGTTGAAATCAAATGAAGACGCACCAACATTTCCGAGGAAATAAGACCCGACAGCTCTAATTATAAATCATTATTATACATTTACTGTTGTGAATTGGGGTAAGGTAAGAAAAGTGTTTCAAACACTGTGTTATGTACTTGCCCAAACATTTTTGTTCCTTTTCAACTCCCAAAAAAGTTACATATTGCAGCTGTAATCTAACAGTCTTTTTATTAATCAAATATATAGTTTTACATTGTTACGTTTTTGTTGTTGTCGTTGTTAAATTTTGAATCAGGCAGCCATATTTCTCTCTTTCTGCTCCCGGCAGCCCCGCGGAGAGAACCTACGATGGAAAAGTACGGGTCACGGTGGAGGTGGTGGGCAAAGGCAAGTTTAAGGGAGTGGGACGCAGCTACCGGATAGCTAAGTCAGCGGCTGCCCGCCGTGCTCTGCGCAGTCTCAAAGCCAATCAACCTCAGGTCCAGAACAACTGAGCTTCAGACCCCGACACATACGTCAAAAATACAGCAGAACTCTTGCGGAACTCACAAGCAAGCGAAGAGTCGTCGCGGACTGCGTTCTCACTGGGGTTATCAGATTAGCTAAACGAATCGCATCAAACGATTTCTGTGTAATTCACATAAGGTTCATTCTTCATTTTATCCTTTACGTGCGCAAACACAATCTTTCTTTTTCCCCCAGCTTTGTTGATCACGAGTGTTTTTTTTTTTTAAATGTATTGCAAGTGTTAAGAAAAAGATCAGGTTTTTTTCCCCTCTTTTTGTTAACATTTAAAAAAAAAATATATATGCTCTGCTTCGTGGTAGTGAGTTATATGAAAAGCAAAAGCTTCTAAGTAGTATTAGAGTTTATATAGTTCCACTTCAACTAAATTAGAAAAAAAAACAATTATTATTAATAAAAAAAAAATTCTMAATCTGTGCACTAGTGCCAGTTTCACGGCGGTTTTTAAACGCTTTTGGCAGAAAAGGGCACATAGAAAGAAAGATGGTGTTGGGGCGAGACTCGTGTTTTTCTCTGTCTTGAGATGATATTCTCAACCATATTTGCACTTGCCTTTCGTAGGTCCGTTTTATTTTTGCTAGTCGTAAGCATTTTGTCCGATCAAAACCAAATTTAGATCTATATTCTTCAGAGAGAAAGGCCCTTACCTTAAGATGGATGGGAATTTGACATTCCTGATAATTGTTACTGTAATCAACATAGTTGTTATCGGCACTTGCGGATGCATGTTTGTGTAGCTATCGTTAGCCAACTGGATGGGTTGTATAGACGTCATAGAGTTACCAATCTACATTATATAGAATATATTATACGATGTATGTTACTATACGATATATGTTTATTACGACATACATTTACACTTGGATTTCACTAATGTCTTTTGATACAGATATTGATGGTTTTATTTGAACATTAGATAGTATCTCCATTGACTGACTTAGTTTTGATATAATGACACGAGCGAAAAACAGGAGGACATATCACCTGGAAAAATATGCTGCGGATTTTCTATTAAAATGGACAGAAAAATAGAATCGGATAATTCTGTAAGACACAAAGCACCTTTACCGTCTTTAGGACAAAACCGATATATTAAACCGATAGTTGACTTCACTTGCATCACTTACCAAAGTCGATATTGATGCAGTGTTGTGAGGTCTATCCCTCAACATTCACGTGTTTGGAGATGTGGTAACCAGCCTTTATTTTAGCGTAAATGTGTTGTAGCCTCTTGTTTAGCGTAAATGTTTTCGTATTAATAGGCATTCTTCACTTGAATACCTCAGTTAATTGCATGCATTTTTTTTGGTGCTATGTTTAAGCTTGAATTTCTCATCTTTTTTTTGCACTGTAACTGTATTACCTCTTAATTTTACCTTTTGAAATCTGTTGGGTTGGTTTTCTTCTGTTCTGTCAGCGGTCGAGCTGTATGAGTGAGTTCAAATCGTTTCCCTGCATGTTGTTGATTTTTATGCTTGAAGGGGGAAACGTTGAGAAAACGTTCTCCGGCATTTGATGCCTCAATTTGCTTGGATTTTCCTTTTAAATGAAAACATGAGTCCGATCAGAAGGGTTACTTAACGCTTGAGAAAATCGATGGATTGCACTCTTAATAATAAGGCATGCGTCTCTCTTTTATCACTGTCCTCTCTTGCCCTCTTACTGGCTGCCAACTGTAGTGACGTTTTGACGTTGTTGGTTATTTAGTTCACAAACAAGCAGACACTCATCATGCTTAGCCCAAGAATAAGGGTGCAAAATTTCAGTTTAATGATATTTAAATCTCCTTTGTAAGGCTACGTAGCTTTCCCACTTCCTGTTCAGTCTGTATCTGCTTTACGTAATTCAGTAATTATGTTATGGACAAACTATTCCTAAAGTTACATAAACCCAGGCACTGCTACCTCAAAGGACCCCTGCGAATAGTTTGACCTTATCATAAGTCAATGTTGAATTATATATTTGTGGATATGCCTTTTTTAAAATATGAATGGCATTAAGGCACAGTATTGTATGTGCTCATCAGCACCTTACGGGGGGTAAATAAATCTATATATTCTCACGACTATTTGCACTAGAATACATTCCCACTGACTTTGAATTTGCGTCTTTTTAACAGATACTCTAAAACGGTGCCTTTCAACCCTGCAGCGTTTAATGTGACGTCTAATCTCTTAATTCAATGAAACCTCGACTTAAGACCTCCTACTGTAGCAATTTCTTGCGTGTATTCTATACAGTAAAGGACTTTTGGTGCCATGCTTCGTACTAGATTTTGCCTTCTGATTTTTTTTGTAACATGACGTTTTCCTGCTTGTTAAGTCTCTGTAGGTATTTTTTATTTTGTTGGATACCAGCTAGACGATGGCCTATAGCCATGGTTTCATGTAAGTTTGAGACTCTTAATTTGAAGTTAGCCACTGCCCCATCTTAACAGTGAGTGCAATCTTGTTCTGTTTTAGCAAGAGTTGAGTGACCCTCTTTATTTCAATCGTGACCCCAAGAGTTGATTTTGTGCAGTGAGAATTACAATTCATCAAACGTTCCCGCTTACAGATTGAGTTCAGTGAGTGTGTCAGGGTCAGTTTGTGCCGACCCCGCGATATCACACTGTTTCTGTAACCTTAACCCTCAGACAATTGCAACTTTTTTTTAGCTTGTGTTACGATGTTGATTTTCTAGCCTCTAAAAAGGCGCACACGTTTTTTTTTTCACCTTTCATTTAAATTCTTTAAATTGCTTTTCTTTCACCTGTGTTGTTTTTCTGTTAACAGCTTTCAGAGAATGTGAAATCATACATATGGTGCCACCACATGGATTCAGATTTTTTGGGGGGGACTCTTATTTTGGAAAATTAATATTTGATCGAACATGCCAGAGCTAGTCCTATAGAACAGATATCAAATGTTTTAGCACCTGTGGGACTGTGACCTAACATGGTCCTTCTTTGTATCATATGCTGCAGATTGTGTTTTTCCTACATGGTGGAGAATAATTTGTGTGTCTTTTTTTTTTTTAAACATGTAGCACAAATAAGCATTGCACTCGGGCGCCATACTTTACCTCATGTCAGAACGAAAAGAAATACAAAACATGTATATAAGATGCCGTAACGTTTAAAGGAGAAACTTGTGGTTTTGGCCTTGCTGCTGTGTGCATCACTGGTGTTTTACCAATGTATTTAAAAGAGATCGGAGAGCTAAAATGTGCCTGCAGGATATCATCAGAGAAAATACACTGTAGATAGTTTCAAATCTCTACAATCTGGGGCTAAATGTGTGTTCTGTGTGTACATTCATGTTTTGCCTTAATGTAATACCTTGAATATGGAATTGTAATATAACCCATCAAGTCAAGTTTAACTGGCATGATTTTAAATACGTTGGGACGACACTGTCTCTCGTCCCAACTCCTAACTCACCCATAGTTACATTATAAGTCCACTCGTAATAGTGCATGTCAGTGGAACCCCTCTCCCCCCACCATTTCCTTTTTAGACTAATACATTGTATATATCTAATTAAATCAGCCCTAAAATTTATTGTAAAAGGGCTTTATTTCATAGCAGAGTGTCACCTTTTTTAATTCAATGCACACTTAGCAGCAGGAAAGTGTATATAGGAAGACTGGAATGTTTGGCGATCCTCTTTAAGGGGTTTATGGGAATGTTGAGACCACCGGAGAGCAGGAATAGTATGCGAAAGGCAGTTTAAACAGAACAATTATGGGCAGAATATTGAATTTGTATTTGTAAGGGACGTGTATTTTAATGACTTTCTCACTCATACTGTATCAGTGCTGCAGTGTTTTGCATTCTGCATCTTATGGATCACGAACACCTTTGAATTCTGTTTCTCCCTCCTGCCCTCAATTTTTTTTTTTAAGTAATTGTAGCTAAGTATATCAACAATAAAGTTATGGTATGGTCATTCAATTACAGTATGTGTGTGGTATATTCTTTTCTGTGTGTCTTGAAAAATATATATTTCTTTCTCTTTTCTGTATGCTTTACAGACCCTTAAAGGAGAAATGATGTATTACATTGTTTTATGACCCGCGTGGTCGTGGCTACTAATGCCAAAGGAATAGACTGTCAGAGGCCACGCGCAAGTGTGGGCTTCGCAATGCAGTCGTGCGCCGATGACCTCAGTGTTTTCCTAACCCAAGGAGCGCTTTTGCTTCCCGTTTACGAGTGCTCGGAGGACGCTCCGCTTTAGATGGACTCAGCAACCATGACCGATGTTTTAATCACATTTGCACAGAGTCTTATGTAATAGATGAAGTAGGTATGAACTGTGTTTGCGAGTATACTTTTTCACTCTCTGTGGGCTTTTTTATGGCCTTGTGTATCCAGTTCGGTGCTTACTCGTTTTGTATGGCTGCATCAGTGTTTGCCAGAAAGTGATTTAAAAAAAAAAACAAGTTGGAAAGCTTTCTCCTGGTAGGTGAGAAATGACCTCACATCAGCTGTGCAAGCAGAGTGGAACACACATTCTGATAGAAGAGTTTAGCCACAGTATTACTGATTTTAATTAAAGTTTGGATCGACGCAAGACACGTATTCGGCAGTTTACCATCAATTACGTGTGATATTTGTTGATTTTAGAGCCGTTTGAGAACGCAAAGTCCCAAAACGTAACGCAAAATGATGCTCTCAGTGAATCGTTAGGGTCCTAAAGTCCTAAAAAAACGAAAATGCAAATTTAAATTTTGATCTAAAGGTTTAATTTCATTAAGAATGCTTTACTATGAAGTAACAGCTTTAAGGCTGCAACTTTTTGGGGGGGGTTAAAAAAAAAAAAAAATCAGCTATTGAGTGACAAATCAGTGTGTAACACAATCTTACCTTACCCCGATTCTCAATGATAAATTTATAATAATATTTATAATCTGAGCGGTTGTTTAATTTTGCAGAAAATATCCATCTGTAAACGAAAGATCCAGCTACTATATTGCATGTCTGGGTTCTGTAGATGGATCACTGTTTGTAGCTTATTCTTACTGCAGTTGTTTATAATTTAAACTTGTCATCCAAGTTAGGAAAGTAAAGCTGCAATTTCTATTACAAGCAGAGATGGCGGTAGAGAGGCAAAATTTACTGATTTCCCCTTTAAATGAATCAGAACAATTCAAAATTTCTGGGTTACTGCCTGAGTGCATGTTATCTTTAAAGCAAATAGGTGACATTCCATATACTAAAAAATTGTTTTCAGCCTCACTAAAATTATTCTGCTTAAATATTTCAATAAAAAATATATATGAGTAGGTCTGAACAGCTGCTGCTGAAGAAAATGGCTTTTTCTTGGTTTTTCTGACCTCTTTGGTTTGGCTCTGACGAAACTGGCTCACCTAAAAGTTGTGAGTTTGGGATGGGAGGGTTACCTGTTTGAGCAAACACTGGCTTTTGCTGTTCTGTTTGGTCATGGAATTTGAAAGGTCTGGTTTTGATTAATGACAAATGTGATTAACTCTTAAGTACAAGTACATTTTACAAACCAGACTTTACCGTAGTAACCCTGTTCTACACCCCTCTGCAGATCACCTTAATGTTAACTAGTCATGTTATGATGTCTGGGATATAAAGGTTGAGCAAGGCTATGCTCATCAAAATGTAGATAAAGAAGCAAAAAATGTCTAGTTGTTTAAAAGACATACGTGTGCTTTTCTGGGTAATATATATGGGTGGAATGCAAATGGCTGCTGGTCTGAGATCAGGCGGGGGACTGTGGGAATGAGAAGCTAATGGTGACTTATTACCTGTGTTGACAATGTGCAGACTTGCGGCGTGTCATTCGAGCCATTTATTCTCCGCGCTATAAAAACAAAGAGATGACGAATAAATATGCAGAGGGGGGCTCATTGTTTTCCGCTTGCTCGGTTGCCAAAACTTCTCGCTGACCTTTTGCGCACAGGTCCCAAACCGGCGCTAAACCGTCTGTCACTCTGCGCACAAGCGCCCTTTCGACCCCAGCGCCTTGTTTTTCTCTCTTTCAAGCTGTTACGGGGCAAAGCGACCATGCAACTGGAGAATAACAGGCAGGCACTCCTTTATCCTCATGCAATCATTTGTTTTCCCGTTTTAAACCCTTTATGTTGCCCTTCACATGCGGGTTGCGCTGCATTGCGTCCGGCCCGTTACAATGCGCAGAACGGGTTATTAATGCGCAGTTTTACTGATGGCCCTTCAGGTTCGGACCGGCTCTGCGCTTCCTCACGTGTAATTGGATCCAGCCCTGTGCACAGTGTCTTAAGGGCAGGCCGGCGAATAACCCCGGTTCGAGGAGAGATAAGGATCGCACGCGTTTCCACGCGTCCAGGTCCAAATCAGCGATCACATTAAGCGTCACCCTATCAGTCAAATCTCTTTTCTCTTCTGGTTTGTGGTTCTTTTCTGTCTGTTGGTGACGGACGGGTTGCTGTTGGGTTGTTTTGTGGGTGGGTCAATGAAGTTGCTCCGCATCATTAATTTTAGACTCTACATTTACGCTGATTCGGTTAGCAGACGTTTTAATCCAAAGCGACTTATAAATGAGGAGCACTAAAACAAAAGCGATTTCTCCTTGGGTTACAGTAACATGAGAACGGTCCAGAGTCGCTCAAGTATATGACCCAGTACAGAGATGAGCATGTCTTTCCCAAATGAGCCATTTCCCTACGGCGAAACCCAATAGTCTAAAACGTCAACCGACAATAAATTAATGTAAATTAGCCTTAATCAACACATACTACCAGGCAAAAGTCTGGACAGACCTACTTACTACATAGCCTATTATTTTTAATATATTTTGACATTTTAAAAGTAATCAAAACCGTAAAATAACAATATGCATGAAATTTTAGTAAAAATAATGTGGCATATATATTTCATTAACTGTACGTGGTATGAATTGTGTATTAAAGCTTAAATATAAACTATTAGAGTAACAGGTTTCAAACATGATGCATGAAACATGAATTCAGTCAAAGGTAATTCTAAGGCAAATTGTTTTGAAGCATACACAATTACTGGTCAATGCACTCTCCTTCATCTTAATGAACTTCATTAGTGGAGTAAACAGTGAGGGTCCGGGGGCCCCCTTACCAGCATCTGTATGTCTGTGTGTTGAATCTGAAAGGTCTGGCTCACAGGGGATTAGATTTCTGGGGCTCAGGTGTTAATGGAGTGTCAGAATAAACACACCTAATCCTCACTATCTTTTCACTTGTACAATTAGGAAGTCAGTTGTTATCTGGCTAATGCGCCCCTAGAACTATTGTCCCCCTATTTAGGATGAATTGGCTAATGCTAATTGCTTCATCTCATTATGCATGGAGAGGTTTGTAAAAGGTTTAGTATGGGAGTGTTCCTAACAATACGATAACAGAACGCTACAAACTGTATTTTGTTTGGGGACATGATGGATTGCTTAAAACTCTGATCGCTATTATATGTAGTTTTGCAACTGTATATAAAAATGTTATGAAATACCTATGGTGCTGTACTATTTATAAAGTGCTTATCAAATTAACACATTTGTAACATTGATGCTTTTTGCTGCCCCTCTGTATAGTTGTTCTTAAACTACTGCTGTAATATAAATTACAAGCCACAAATTACTGTAAAATTATTGTAAACAGCTGGAAATTCTACTGACTGTTAATTTGTCAGTTTTTTAAGTGATGTAAAGGGGATGAATGCAGTTATATCACTGTATTCCTCCACTTGCACGAACACAATGTCTAATTTAACCTTCATAGATTTCCCCATTAATCTGCACCACAGACACATTTTGCAAACACATTAGAACAACAATGCAGGCGGGCATATATGTAATCTCTCATTTTATGATTCTTAAATGCTGAACAGAAATGGAATATGAATATTTCTGCAACAAAATCCCCAAAGAGCCAAGGTTATAATGTCCACAGTTAGCAGTAATGAGACCAGGATGAAAGCCATGATCAGAAGGTAATTACTATACACAGCTCCTCTGATGAGCCACTGGTATGTTTGATTTGTCATCGTCACCTGTCGTCAGCCCAGACAAGCCCGTCTCACTTCTCCTCTCACTCCAGGCCACGCACCCATTTTCTCCTCTCATGAACCACAAAAGCAATCTGGGGAATATTGAAATGAGGTCTGAGCAGGGGGCTTTCGAACAGCATGACATCTCTGGTTGGCGAGATGCAGAAATAATTAACAGTATCATTTGGGTCCCAGGGCCTATTTCCATTTGCAATAACAGTGTTTTAGTCTTGAGTGGTGTCTGTAAATTGCCCCCACTGTTTGCAGAGCAGAGTAATGAGACTTTAGTGTAACAGTCATGTTCTTCTCGTTTAGCTCGAATGAGAAATGTCATTCGTCTGAAATGCAATCAGACGTCCGTCAGAATGGCATGTGCCAATCCAAAATGGAGGACTTTAAAGGAATACCGGAAAGTGTAGGCTGGCAACGTCTTTATATGTTTCGTGCATTATTTATCTGAATGTCAGTATGGCATGGCTTCAAAGCTACGTTACCAAAATTAAAGGACCGCTAATATGTCCAATTTCAGATTTCAAAATGTGCATTATCACCCGTGTTCCTGTAGCTCAGTTTGTAGAGCATTGTGTTAGCAACGCAAGGTCGTGGGTTCGAATTCCAGGGACCACGTGTACTGTAATCTAAAATGTATAACTTGGATGTCCTGCAAGTCACTTTGGATAAAATCGTTTGCCAGATATGTAAATGTAACGTACCTGAAATAGGAGAATATGTCTATATAGGCCCATTGATTTTGTAATGTATTTTACTGCATTTGGCATCTTTTATACCCCACAGCTGCTATGCTAGAAAAATGCTGCATTTAATAATTCATTGATAATCTTTGGCCAAATGGTTTACATAGTTTTGCAAACACTGCCAATTCATATGTGCCAATTCAATATATCTGATGTATGTATATTTAGACCTGGAAAAGTTTGCTTTGCCATGCAAATAATTTTCCCTGCTGTGTAGATAATTTATTTTGACATGCAATAAATTGCATCACTTAGCATCAGCTTGCGTATCTTTCTCAAGTAGCAAAAATCTTATAAAATATCTTGCAGTTTTTTTGACAGTGAAGGCAAGGCAACATTTTTTTCAAAAGAAATTCCTCTTGGCCTGGATTTTGTGATCAACACCTGTTATTCTCAACTCAAGCATTTTTCCCCGCTTCATATCCGTTGTTATGGACACAGATTATGGCATTTTATTTTCGTGGCCCACACAGTTGTGTTTGGTGAAGTGGTTCAGCCTCTAATACCCAACATCAGGTTTGTGGTCAGTCGTGTTCTCTTTCATCTGAAGGTAATTACCCATATATGCTGAACCTCCAGAGTAGAAACACGGTGTTTGTTAAGACGTGATACAAAGCAGCCGTGTGTCTAAGCCTTGTGTTCACAAAAGACCTGCAGAGATGGATAAGTCCACCCTGTCAAACGGCACCTTTCGCTTTCCTCTCAGAAGCGGTTTGGGGTTTCTCCCACCCACATCAGTTCTGGGTAAACGGTTACAGATTGTCCCACTTTAGGTCAGGGGCGTCTATTCCCTCGTTGCTAATGAAATCACATAGCTTTGTTAATATTTGTGTAGGATAACAAAGTAGTGGCCCTCAGACACATTTTAGATTGGTGTAAAAATCAACAATAAAGATGTTTAAGTGAGCTCGGTGTAGTTATGGTTCTGGGGAGAGCAGGTTATTTATTCCAGATGCGGAGAGGTGAGAAGACAAGAGCGGAAGATTTGTTTTTGTTTAACGCAAGACTGTTTTATCCTTCCTGTGCAGGAGAGCAACTCGTGTAAGTGATTGTGTCGATCTGTGTGTTATTGTGCCTTAAAAATCAGGCTACGAGGTTTTCCTACACACACACAAATTCCTAAGAAATTCCTAATGTGTTTTAAATTGTAATGCATTGCCATTTGATATAAAAAGCCTTTGGTTATTTGTATATAGAGGAGATGG
The DNA here is from genome assembly GCA_036877625.1 of Ambastaia sidthimunki. Classification (NCBI taxonomy): domain Eukaryota; kingdom Metazoa; phylum Chordata; class Actinopteri; order Cypriniformes; family Botiidae; genus Ambastaia; species Ambastaia sidthimunki. The sequence continues at coordinate 22,406 of JAZGTK010001009.1, read as the reverse complement.
GGAAAGTTGTCACGTGGGGAGATTGTCACAGAGCTTATATCTCAGTAACTATAAGAACAAAACGTCACGTTTTAAATGTAATGTGATTTATGTATGACAGTATTAATATTTTAGTTAAATATTGTATAATTATTTAACTATTTATGGGAAAATCCTATAATATGCTGCAATATAAAGTAAAATAAAGTTATTTTGTGTTAACTTGACCATTTTAGTATGGCAATATACCACAGTACTCTTTTAAATGTTTATGGTAATAATTTTTGTATTGTGGTATTACAATATGATACAACCACTGTACCATTATACCTCCACCATACTTCATACTTAGGGTACAATTAAAGTACACTTGAATATTCCGAATACATAAATAGGAACTTGCTAGTTATGATAAGGACTGATTTAAGACGGGTAATCCCTCCCAGGCTTTCATTTGAGGCCTCATTGTGTGATTAGAAAGTTTTTAGGCACTAGTTTAGTTTTCCCTCTCATGATGTAACTCAATACAAAACCTTGAGATTGATTGTGCCGGCAGTGTTTTGAACAGCCAGTCATCAGGCACGCATTATTAAATGGGATGAATTCAAATAATTGTTGTACGCTTCAGAAATTAAACCGCTGTAATTTACGTGTCCATTTCAATTAGGCATTGATAACGTCAAATGTTTTGTTTGGCGTATCGTGTTTGCGCCACAAATTGCGAACCACCGCAAGACTGACAAGAGCGTGAGAAGCCGACGACTGACGCGCCAGGCGGGATATGCGCAGACGATTACTGCCATTGGAAACTCATGATATGCGCGGTCCAACAAGGTAAAATCTCCTTTATTTTCATTCCACCATCAGAGTGCATCACCACAGAGGTATTATTTTTTTCTGTTTCTTCTTTTTTTGCATGCAAAAGTGCAGTAATCAGATCGTTAAACAGATACACGCCCGTTTGGGTTTGTTTTCATTGCCGAACTGGATTTTTTTACACGTGCCAGTTCAGGAATGACGGAGGGGCGTGTCTCAATCACGCACCGCAACAGTGACATCGATATCTGTAAGATAAGCCGCAGTATTGCGCCCATTCCTTTAAGAAAGAAAGCACAGCTCTCCGTGTATAGATGCGGTGATTGCTAATACAATGCAGCTGTGCCCGTGAAATCAGGACTTAGTGTAATGAGCTTCTTTGAAGCAGAGATTTGATACTAAAATCTGCTACGAAATACAGAGAGAAACTTCTGCTACTTGATGATAATCTGATATCCAAGCCCTTCATCTATATATTTTTCCTTTTAAGAAGGCCAGATTTTCACCGAGAGGCAACCTGGGATAAATTTGGACTGTCTATTTTCTGTCTAGGCACACATATGCACTAAAATTCCTGCGTTCTCCATTTGTCGGTTGGACTTAACACAAAGCATGTATTATTTGGGCAAAGAAAAATAAACCAATATATAAAATTACAGTATTATTAGAGTAGATATTCTCTTACTGTATGTAAAATGCTGCACACAGGCATGTCTGAGAGGAAAGGGCTTGGATTGATTTTGTACGCTCGCAAATGCATGACAATGTTAGGCTGGTATGTAGCTTAAATAAACCAACAGCCTGACAATTAGCCAAAGCTGTCATGGGGCGAATATAATCGATGTGTGTGCATCAAATGATAGAATCAGAGGTAATACGACAACTATGTCAGAAATACAGACTGGCAAGATTGTTTAGAAAGAGAAAAAAAATATCTTACCAAGGCTGATTGGCCCACGCTGAAGCTAAAACCGATTTTTATGCTTAAATGTGTTTTTCTAAAATTCAAATTGCTTCGCTAAATGTAACGTCTGTCACTATGCATAAACCTCAAAATGGTTTTAAGACAGCTGGCCTTACTTGGCTATCAAGAGTATTTTACGAGACGTTACTTTTAAAAATGATCCGGAAGGCAGTTTCGGACAAAGTAATCCTTCTAAACTAGCTAGCAATTGGTTGTTTATACAATTATTCTAAAAGCCATCAAAGCGCATTTAAACTACTCTTGCCTCTCAGATAACACTCGAATCAACAGCATTCGACCACAACAGCTGATGAGGATACACAAACATTACCCAGTATGGCCTCACCACAACAAACTCACCATGTCAACTGCTTAATGCCTGTTTGGAACAGCAGGGCATGGTTTAGGAAGACCTAATTAAGTGGTTTCAGATGTAAGGCCCTTTCAGGGAAGGCCTCTTTTTCCCAAAGCCCTACACAAGAGCATTTCGGTTTTCTGAGTGTTGTAAGGTTGAATCATCTATTTTCTGGTGTAAGTTACAGCAGTGTCTACATTTAATGAAGCTATGATATATTTATGGCTTGCCAAATCCTACCCTAATCCTACCCTTGATAATAAGTGGAGTATATTAAGCTCAGTGGCTGTTTTGTTAAATGTGCTTCGTAGGGTCGGCTAAGACCCGTGGGCCGTTGCTCTGTGTACACTGCTGGGTAACCTAATTTTCACTTGGTGTGTAATGTATACCTATAAATAGCAGGGGAGCTGATTCTAGGTCAGTTCTGAGGTTCCCCAATGCTGTGTGTAGCTCACTGTGGACGGTTTTTTGAAGGTTTTTCTGCGTCATGAAGTGGGCAACCATTTAGGCACACCTTAGAGAGCATTTGTGATTTTTAATGAGGTGTTTCTGGGCGAGCTTAGAGACTTGCTCTCAGTTTACATTACACAGTTTAGATGTGAGATTGCCACCATAAGCCTGAGTTATATGAGGGCATGTTTCATCTTATTAAGGTTTCAACTAATGCAAAGTTATTTTTATGATCTCATCAGTATTTTAATGAGTGCATGCGGATCTTGTGTATAGATGAGCTAATAATCGGTCTGACCCATTATTTTTACAGATATTCACACTTTCGTATTTAATTGTTTATTGTTCCCTAATATACAGTCTAATGATAAACTCCATTAAAGAATAGGACCCTACAATGGCATGTGTTTAACTGTAAATAATGGCTTAATCCAGGTAATATTTGAATGTATTTTTGCATAAATTGCAAGGGATAAATTACGTTTGTACATAAGTCATTCTTGATTAAGTGACATGTTACAGAAATCAGTGACACGTAGCATTTATTAATATAAAGTTTATCAAGATGAAATTCAGAATTTTAACTATAATCAAATTTAATGAGAATTTTAATGATAAGTGAGACCAAACAGGTTTAATTATTGACTATTTTTCTTAAAAACGTACCAGGCTTATTTTTTTTAGTAGCTGTATGATACGGTTGTAATTGTCAAAAATCAGAAATAAAACAGCTGAGAAATTGTGGATGACACAAATTAATACATTGGATTGTGTTTTGTGAACTGAGGTTTCTGTAAATGAGTGTGTTTGGACTCACTTACAAATCACTTACGATTAGCAGAGTTTTTGCACGAGGTGAGTCATTCACACCTGGCCCGACGGGAGGTGCGACCCGAGCCACGGCCTCGTTGGGAGTCTCTCGGCCTGAGAAAGAGCAGGACCGTCCTGCAAATTGTTGATGCCAGCCCAGGCACACTGTTTATTTTCAGCATCTCACACAGGAATTTTAATTTATTTTCTCATTCTTTCATTTTTTTCAAAGGGTTGACTGTTGTTTAGCGATTCCTCGCTCCCCTGCGCGCGGCCTCAGGCAATTACTGTGTCAAAAGATTTAAACAACTCCAGCTGATTGAAAAGGAACTTTACGTTTTGATTTTTTTGTGTTGCTTCTCGCTGCAGCTTGTGCGAATCCACCTCCCTGAAGCCTATTTATCTGGGACCCCAAAATTATTATAATCCCTGAAATAAAATCCTGATGTATTTTCATCACCGCTAGACTTCATGATGGTATCCGACAAGACATTTTTGAATCGCAACGTGTTGGAAACTCGGCTGCAAATATTAGCGAACTTGAGAGTGCGCTTGGGCATGAAAAGCATTAAAATATGTTTTTATGTGTTTTGTGTGATCCTTATAATCAAAACCTTAAACCAAACCCTTGGCGGATGACTGGCCCTTTTTTCCTCTCCCGTCGCAGCTGTGCGCTAACATTTTTGTGGAGCAATAGTCGTGGCTAAAAGATGGATTAGCATTCTTTGACCAGAAATGTGCCTCTGTTAGCTCATTACCTTTTGACAATTTTAGGAGATATGTTTTGAGTCTGCCTTTGTTTAAGCTATGAGCTTTCCTATAAGAGCCAGTAAGCTGGATGTATATGGCCAGTGTCAAGCATAATTAACTCTGACAGGGGCATTTAGTGGTTGTAATTCAAATCTAATTCAGAACATCTTAAACTTCAGTCTGTCAGAAGTTGAAATGTGCTGGAAAACACAGAGTCCCAATCATGGCCTTGTGTAGTGGTACAATGATGTGTCAACATGCCTGGTTAGAAAAACAGCTTTCCCTGAGCACAGAAAACTCTGTTACAGTACACACAAAAGAAAACAAAGGTCTTAGATAGTCATGGCCGGGCTTGTGCGAATTGAGCTCGTAATTGGCTGATGCTGTTTAAAGTCACAAAAAACGCCATAATGTAAATACATGAAATCTGCTTCAGATTTTCCCGTTCTCAGTGTGATTGGCTTTAACGTATCATCGCCACATGGCGTACGATCCGCACTTCTGTACTCTTCTGAAGGAAACTCATAAGAAAATCAGCAGGAGTGAGTCTGGCCTTGCCAAAAGAAGGAAGATATTAAAATGCATTAAAGACACAGAACATATTACATTGCGTAATATTTTAAGGACCACGTGAAATCAAAGATGGAGTTTTTTCTTTTTATTCCACGCCTTTCTTTGAAACCATCTACATTTCACAGTACTAATAAGTGTACCAAAGTCTTTCAATAAAGGGATGCATTTAAAAATTGTTTATTGTTGTTTTTTTAAATGGTCTTTCTCAAACTGTCCAATCAGCTTTCAAGAATGAGTCACTCCCTCTGCGACTGACAAATCATGTTTCTATCTGTGACATAACTGAAGTCCACTGGCAGTCTCCCAAACTAGCTGTTTCAATAGAAAATATGACAGGACAGATCAAGTGTGTAACTTTAATGCAATGTAAGTCGCTTTAGATAAAAGCCAAAATGTGTAAATGTAAAATGTGTGCTTTTAAGCCACCTCTTTTATTTTGAACCATTACAAAATATTATTTTATATAAAAAATTTTATTGTCATTTTGATCAAATCAGCCATTATGTGAGTAGCAGAAATATTAAAGCTAAAGTGTGTGATTTCTTTCCTTCTAGCTTTACCAAACTGAGTTGCAAAAATAGTTTAATTTAAATCTTTTAAAACAGGTTTTCATTGAAAAGTCTGCCATTGGTCATCCAAAAACTGCTTACATCATTTTTTAAGGCTTGAGTAAACCTTTTAAACATTAAGATATTAAATAAACAAAATATGTTTTAAGCATATTTTTAAAATGACATACATATTTGAAAAGATATGCAATCACATGTAACATGATTATGATTAATTTTGTCATTTGTATGTTTCATAGATTGCTATCAATGAATTACACGCATAACTGCCCAATGTTATATTTTCTTCTTTGGAAAATGCTAGTGATTCTCAGTTACCTCAGTGTGAAAAACATTCCAACTGTTGCCAGCCCTGCCAGAAGAATCAGTCATTTCAACAGGACAAATAATGTACCAGAGGACTTCTTGTAATTATCTTTACAGTAAAAACAGCGTGTTTGCATTCAAAGAGAGGAAGTGAGCTGTCTGACAGCATTCATTCGGCTCAGCACGTTTCGCCCGCGCGCTCGCACCCGGTGACGGGTGATTGATGACGCAGACACCGGTGGCTTTTCTAACCCTGTTAAGTGCTCTAAAAACAAATTACACCTTTCATCCTGACAACATGTCCATTACTAGATTTGGTAATAGCCGTCGTTCTATCAAATATTTTGTGCGGCGGAATAATTCGTAGAAATTAAACTATTAATCATCCTGAAGTTGGTGAAAGATGGCGCATTATGGCCATCTGAGCATGTGACCCCGGCTAGAATACACTTAGAGGTGTTTATGGCTTATTCTGTGAAATAGTTTTAATTACCTAATTGCCACATTGCTGGTGGTTTCAGGCCGGGTCGTGTGCAAACCGTCGATGCCTTTGAATTATCAAAAGTAAAACCAAATGCCACTTCTGGAGTTTGTTAGAAAAATCAATTACTGTGACACAGTTTCCAGTTTCATTTTCCATTTTATTATCCCCCCTTTCCTAATCGTGCAATAATAAAGCTAAAATTGTATGATTTCTTTTCTAGTTACGTGGGTGTGTTTAGTCACACAAGTAGTGGTAAAGCAACAGCTTGTTTATGTTTGTAATGACCTTATCTCTCTCTCTCTCTCTCTCTCTCTCTCTCAGTCGGTTCAGAAGAAGATGGACTCGGGCGTGATGAAAGAATAAAGCTTTCGCAGATGGTGGTACGCAGAAGTGTAAAACACTGTAGATGCCACAGCCGCTCACGGCAACGGGTAGAGCAGACCATTCAGACTTCTCTTTGTTATAAAACAGGTCCAATATAAATACAAAGGGATACTGTTTTTTGTATGACTAATGCATTAACCTGCTCAGGAAAAAGTTCACGTTAAAAGTATGAGCTCGGACAGCACAAGATTTATGGCGATGGCTGAAGAAATTATGCTTTTTTCCCCCCATAGGCACTTTAATTATGTAATTATTACCAGCTGGTTTTCATTTGTGGTGGGTTGTTAATTAGGGGCAGGGGTCTGCAGTTCAAGTGCTCTGACTCTTGTGATAAGTTGAGAATTGTCCGTGGGGCTTCAGGGCCTGGGATGATTAGCCAAATCCGCAGCAAAACTCATTTGTTATTCAGGCACTACCCAGAAGCCCCCTGCTGGGTCCACGGATAAGACCGGGGCGCTGTGTTTCCTCTGAGTGGTGCCTCCTTATCACCAGTGCTCATCAGCTACAATTGTCCATAGATAAGAGCCAGTGATATCTCTGTTTGTTTTACCCATTAAGCATAACGGTGAAGTAATCAGATTGGGCTTGACTCATGTCTCTGATAATCTAAATAAATCTCTCAATCTTGGTTTATGGAATGTCTCCTAGCAGAACAGCATGGGGGCCCGGGGTCCACCCCTTTCAGAGAGCCCTCTGCCTAATTATTGGATTGAGAGTCAAGTCAAGGGCAGAATTCTTGAGGAGCTGCAGGTCTCTTCAGCTGTCTCACAGCACAGAATCTGTCTAAGCAAATGCAGATAGATGTAAGACGAGGGAAATTGTCTGAGAAGCTTCTGGGAGATGGTCAAATAAAACGCATTTGTCAGGTATCACGTTTATCGTATGCAGTCGATACTCTCGAGGATCTTAGAACACACTTCCGATGACGGATGAATTCAGATTTAATTTTTATTTTTTCCATGCACTTTTGCAGGACTCTGTGCAGCACAAACGTGTGTGTCGCGTGTCTGTCAGCAATGATTATGAAATTGACTGCATTCGTGGTCTGGTAGAAACAGTCAAAACATTTTCTGTGTGTCTAGCTAATTAAGTGAAAAATGAACATGGACCAAGTGCATTGCTTTTCAGTAAACACTTCTTTGCTTTGTTTTCAAAGATGTATTTTAAGCAAACATCGCAAATGGACTCTAAATCACCTAGGGGGACTTGGAGAGAAAACGTTAATGCATCAAAATGTATTAGAAAAATAGACGTTTACACAACGGTCGGTGTGTTCGGAGACAAACCGTTCGCGGCCATCTGAAACGCAGATGATGTACGGCACTCTGAGGTCTGATAATACGTTATCTGATATATAGCGACTGTGAAATTGCGTAAGACAACATGAGAAAGCTATTTCAAGATTAGCCACGTTGTCTCCGCGCGTTCGAATACATCATTTCAATGTACTGGCAGGCGCGTGACATTGAGAACATCTCTCTGGATAAGTTTCTCGCGACCACAAGAACAAGAGAAAAAGAGATTTATTTGCCCTTGGACAGATACCCATCTGCTCTCAATGATTTTTAGAGACGTCTTCATTATAAAACATGACATTTATAGTACGTGCCATGACCTATTGATGTTAACATTCTCCGCTATATTTTCTAATTCATAGTAGGATATGAAACATAGCTTTTTTTTTTTTGAGAAAGGAAAATAGAATAACAAAAGATGGAGGTAAATTGTTTTTTCAGGCTCTCCAGCGTCAGGCCGTCAGATGTCGGTGTGTAGTGGAAAATAGAGGAGAAATGTCTTGAATTGGACTAAGTGTGGGTGGGTTTTCCCAGCCAGCCAGGCCTGTAATAAAAGTGACACTTAGGAAAAACGTGTCCACTGTGGACCCTGATGCTCCTGCTGATATTGTGTGTATGTATGTGTACATGTGTGTATTCACATGTGAATCAAATACATCCCAAATAACAATTTTACATTGTAAGAAAATTTCCTTAAGATTTCCATTGAGTAACAAAAACGTTAAAAGTGTTTTTTGGATAGTTCTAGGAACATTCAGAACATCACGTTTTTAGACGTTGTACTAATGTTATTGCTTGGTTTATTTAAATATTTTTAATTGTGTAATGTTTTTAATACATTCCACTAACAACTTAAAAATAACATGTTTTTGATATACATGAGATATCATGTTAAAACTTTCTATTCACATTGCTACAAGAACATTTTTGATAACTTTGAGAGAACTTCTGAGAGAACTTCTAAGAGAACGTTAGCCAACGTTGTATTAATGTTCTTTGCTGGTATTGCTATTCTCAGGCAGCACTCACGATTCTCTGCCAGCATTAAACAACTAAACACTTTAACTAGTCTGAAAAGAGCTTTAGTCTTTTAGTCTTTAAACACTCATTTGTTACTGACACAGTAACTGAATTTGTCATCGCTGGCACTAGCATCACTGAATGACATCACTAAAAAAAGAGAAAAATGCTGTAATGCTTTTCTATCTGTAAGTATTTTTATGTTACTGTAGGCTGTGTCACATTTACAATACATAATACATCACTCAGAGAATATTTTGCAAAGTGACGTTATCCTACCTCAGGCTGCCATTAAAATTTGAGGAGAAAATGAACTTTCTGTCATTTTCTGTCCATGTTTTGTGTTCCTGTTTTATTATATTTTCATTTAATTTAAAATAAGATTGCTGGAAACTAATCTGCCAAACAAAACACCTATAACGGAGGAACCAGGGCCTGATTTTTACAAAATCCAGGCGCCCGGAGCTAAAAGTGAAGGGAAATGCCCTTGATACTTGACTTTACGAGGGTCTGAAGTCCCACATCATATAATAATATATAACGCCGGCTGCAGTCGTCTGCGCCAAAGCTGTAGCCTTGACCTGAGCAATTACAGACAGGCATCAGTAAAGCTTCTCTCAGAGTCTGTGTCTCAAATCCTCTGACAATGCATATTAACAAACTGCCATGTCAAAGTAACCAGAGGGGCTTTTGCTAAAGCCTATAACTAGCTAATTCTTGACTTTTGATCATACGGGGAGAAAATACCTTGTCATATTCCAAAACCAGCGTATAATCCACAGAGAGGTGGTAAATTTGGAATTGAGACAAGCTCTGACCGCTCTCTCGCAAGTTTTGCATTTGCTGGTCTATTTGGAAATTCTGCAAAACAAATTAATACAGCTTGTCTTCTTACACGACGGCTCTGTGGTGTTTGTGGCATACTGCAAATTTTGCTTCATTGTTTTCTATAATCCTTAGTCGCAAACAACATTATTTCATTTTCTCTTAAAACAAGAAGAATATGAATTCTGGTAATCCATGCTTGTATATGATAAAATAGTCCAGATGTTAGTTAACTGCTGGTTATACGCTAAAAAAAACCTGAATGCCTCCTTTTGGAGGCAACATATACTTCAGCACATCACTTAAATCACAGTTACTTTATCTGTAACTATCCTTACGTTTAACACATCGATATGTCTGTTTCCTGTTGAACCCGAGCAAGACCTCGTAATGGTTTTATAGGGTTCAGCAGCTGTTTATGGGCAGCACCTGCCAGAACCCGTTTACTTTTATGGGTTGTCAGAATCTTCCAATTCATAGCAGAAGAGCTGTGAGTGCGGTGAAACATGAGGGGCGGGGCTTACTGTCAACACTCTGTCAATCATTCCAGTTCAACGAGAACACGCAGTGATTAGTATTTATTTATCGTTGCCATCTTGCATGCCACATAAATGTGCACAGCTTCTTTAAATGCCTGATCAGTCCATTTAAAGAGATGTTTCACATCCAAATAATGTTTTAAGATAACTTGTTAAAAAAGTAAAAATGTAATTTTTTTTAATTTAGTTCATTTTTATTTAATTTTGTAAAGTGATCACACATTGGCTAATCAGCTGTTTTTGTTTCAGCATGAGACGTCTTGATCTTCGCATGCCGCTCTTGATGTCCCTCGTGATTTTTGGCCCCGCGGCTGCTCTCCCACCTTTCCCGGCTGCGTGTTTACACGAGCGTAAACTTCTTCAACCTTCCAGTGATGACGGCTAATCACATTTGAAATGCAGGCGCTGCTCTGTGAGTTAGTGACTTTGGGGTAAAACAGTTTGACTTTGGGTGTCTGACAGAGCCCTGGTGTGTTTAGACAGAACTCAAACAAGTGTGTCTGCTTCTTGCGTGATCCCCCTCCCACCCCGCCAAACCCCCCGAGTGTAGCTCACCCCTCGATCAGCTCCTCGGATCTGTCTTTCTGTTGCCTCTGAGGTGCTAATGAGTCTGTTTACTTGGGCCACAATAGTTAGCAAAGCTGGGGCTCCACCCGATCATCAACCATCCGCTCCCGTCAAAATCAAGTACGCAAATTCTGACCCTATTCGTTCCCTCCCATCCTCATCGTCTTGATTTGTGAGTAAATCATGGCTGTCAGTATAGTAGCAACCCTGATTAAAGTTCAGGGGTTTAATAGATCATTTTAAATAACCCCAAATTACTCCTCTCTCCCTTGCCGATCCACCTGGACCCCTGCCCTGGGTGCATGGCTGTTTTCAAGCAGCACAGCTCAGGCCAAGTCCAAGCTCGCGGTTCCTGCCTATTCCCAGAGGGTCCCACGCTGCAGGCCTACACCAACATTCTCAGCTGCATTTAATCTGCCTTCAGACAAGCTGGCTATGAGAAAATGCAAAGGAAAAGGCGCACCACTGGAGACATGGAAAATCCTGGACAGTTGGTGTGCTTTGTTCACTTGGTGAGCTGGAAGCCGTCCAGAAACACCCCCCGGCCCACCCCACCCCGCTCCCTTGGCGATACTAGTCCGTTCCAATTAATCGTGTTTAACCATTCTAATCACACTTTAGCACATTAATCCTATTTTCAATCCAAAACACATCTGAAACGGGCAGCATGTGGAGGGATTTTTTTACCCCCCCCTTTTACCTTTATTGCCACCGCAAATCAGATGAAACCCAGAGACTACGGGCCCCTGGTTCAGCTTGCACTTTGACTGAACTTGGACTTCATAAAACACATGGTCCACACTTTTTTAAAGGTGGAATTTATTGCGAGATGGTGATTCCGTGACCGAAAAAAATGATCCCCTTAGGAATTTTGGGAATTGCCTATGATAAAGAGGCAGTTAAGAAAATGCTATTATGAGAAGGGATCAGGGGTCCTTCCGGCCGCTGCGATATTACTGTGTATCCAATAAACATTTACAGTCACTCTGTTCTTATCAGCTGTATCCAAAGTCACAGAAACTCAATTCATCTGTGAACGGACAGCTCCCCGCCGGACTGGAGGATCCAGAGTCAGTGTTTATTTAAAAAAGTAATAATAATTTAAACCAAAGGTCTGACATGGCGATGTATCTCCAGAGTCGATGAAATAAAAAAGGAAACAATGAAGCTATCAAGAAGCTTTGTTTTGGCTTCGGTGAAGCGTCAAGATCTCCCCCAGGCTTTTCACGCTAAATCCTGCATCCAAAATGGGAAGGTACTTAAATTTTACAAGCAGTAATATAATAAATGACTGTGTATTGTTAATTAGGGTCCGTGGAGCGTAACAGAGGAAAAAAAACAGTTTCTTAATTGCAGCTTTAAAAAGCACTCAGCAGGAATATAATAAAGTATCGCATGATAAAGTTAGCATAGAATGTCAGGGGCACGTAAAACAAGCGGCTAATGATATTAGGAATTAGTGAAACAAACAGTAGGTTTGCTCATACAATAAAGTCTTTTTTGGACATTTTGGAAGCTGCTCAGACTTAATGACATCATTGACCTCAAGCAGTAGTGCAAAGCGATGATGTAATTGCAGAGTGAAGCAGAGTTTTAACATCAAGGCCCTGTTTAGACTCATTAGAACATTAGGACCATTGTGAATTCTCTATTTTTTTTTTTATCAAAATGCTTAAATGTGTTATGTAAATATGTTCAAACTACTTGCCACTTAATCAATTCTATAATTATAAAACTGACAATTCATGAAGTAGCTTGAACACTTTTACACAATATTTGATATGTGTCTGTACACACACACACACACACACACACGCACACATTTACTTAACTATCTAAATGGGGACATTCCATAGGCTTCTACTGTTTAAATACACAGTTAGTTATAAACACTATAACCTAACCCAACAACACTGTAATCCTAACAGAAAACTTTCTGCATTTTCACAATAAAAAAAAAATATTTATTTGATTGTTAAAATGATTTGTCAGGGTTACAAATTTGTCCCCAATATATAGTTAAGTAAACACACACACATACAGTATATACACATATGTGTGTGTATATGTATATGTGTGTGTGTGTGTGTGTGTGTATAAATATATATATGAAAAAGTATGAAACAGAAATTTTTTAAATAATTTCTTATTTATTATATATTTAATTTGCTTACATTTTCACTCTTTGTATGTGCATATACACACACACATATACACACACAAAACTCACTTTCAGTTCAAGTTAAATGAATTTATGCTTAGCCTTTTACAACTGAAAAGAAGAAATGATTAAAAAAATAACTTTTTTTTCATCTTTCATAGTTAACATTATACCAGAGCTTCAAAGCAGGAGTGACTGGGGCCAGCATTGCTCTCCATGATGGCTCTCGAGAGTGTGCTTATAGAACACTGATGACCCGTTTTCACTAACTGTGTGATATCCAAATAAAGGCCCGGTATGTTTGCATTGACAAGCCATTTTCCAGCTCAAATCAGTAACACACAGAAGCTGTTTTTAAAATGCAACAGGGCAAGAACTATTTCTCTGATGTGTTTGAAAAAATTCCACATTTTATCTATATATAATATATCTATATATATTATGTTAAACCTATATATATAATCTATATATAATTTAAGGGGACCGTATGTTGGCCTATTTGTGGTTTAGCTGAGGAAAAACTAAGGGAAAAAGACATTCCTTTTTTTTAGCGGAACTCTTTTTAAACTATTAGGCTTCATAGACAAACCAAAACGTGGACCGTGAAATAACATTTGAAGCCACGATCTGTAATTATTTGCTACTTTGGATGAACGTTGCCGGTCAAATTTATTATGTAACAACAAAAGGTGCAAAATAAAATGTAATAATATTTCAACCACATACTAACTGCAGTACTAACAGTAATGTAATGATAGCCCAAACAGTATTAGGGTAAGAGACTCATGTGCTAAATTGTGCTTGGCCTCCACTCTACGTTTCGACGTTCCCTGAAGAGGGTCATTGGATATTGTCCTGGAAATTTAGACATGAAACAACTTTGGTTGACTGTTTGGTTTTTATGCCTGTAATACCTTGGTGAAAGCTATGGTTATGGTTTTAGCTCAGTCACAATTATCTATTTCCAGTGAATGATTTGGCCTAAGATGATTTTTTGAAACCGTTTCGCTTCTCTACACTATATACACCATGCTGAAAATCCCACAATTATGAACATTATATTTAAGATATTACATGTTTCTTTGGATAAGAAAAGCCTGTTTTCTGTAATAGCTCTGTGTCCAGTGAAAAGCCAGCCAGTTTTAACCACATAACTATTATATCGGGTTGTACTATAGCAGTGATTTAGATGATAAAAATGTAGATACTGAATTTATCATAAGCTAAATCATTTCAAACATGTCTTTTAGTGTTAAACAACTCCAAACCCTTTGAATAGTTACTTTTCTATGAAGTTAAACACTGCATTTTCTCGACAAGGTATAAATGGAATATGAGTAAGTTAAAAAACAACTTTCTCCGCTCAACAGCCGTGTGGAAAAAAATTGAAGCGTATTAACTTCACACAGACTTACAGAATGATTCTTTGTTCTCTGTTTCTCTTTTCAGCCATCACTTTGAAAGTGAAAAATAAATATGTTGGCAACGGTGGAAAACACAACGAGACAGAGAATGTGTATCCTGGTGCTTTTCCAACGCCTGGTTGTGGATGTGTTTGTAAGTAGGCCGCAAGTGTGAGCAATCACTGGAAATTATACGCTTTTAGAGGGATTTGATATAAGGTATTAAGTCGCGGCCTGGGATGGTTGGCAGCTCAAATCACAGAGAATTAGATTCAGGGACATGATGTGCACCACAAGCGGAGCTTTTCGTAGGTCCCATCAAATCACATATTTTCCAACTGTTTGCCGAGATGAATTGGATCCTGGTAGATTTTGGTAATAGGATAAATGCAGACGTAGATGAGAGACGCATGAAGACGGGGAAACACGTGGTAGGTGGGATGGAAACTTTATTCTAAAACTGTCTGCCCTGAATGAGACCTCTTCCACAGAAACATCACAGGAAATTTAAGCCATTTCTGAGGGGCAGAGGTGGAGAATCGGGAACTAACGTACATCTGGTGCTTCTTATTCGACCGGCGTTTGAATTGTAAATGCAGGGGGAATCCGCGGAGAGCGCGGGTGATGTCTTTAGCGTCTGAGGGGGGGTGGGAGGGTATTTCTCATTCTACCATCAACTCTCACTGTGGTGAATTGCAACATGGGCGCAGGGCCACGTAATCAGGTCCAAATTTCAGGCTTGGTTTACTGTAATGTCTGACATGGTCTTTCAAAAAGCGTGAAGACAGTAACCCATATGAAATCATTATGACTGTATAGCTTTATCGAATACTGTCAAGGGGCCTCTTGTTACCTTCTGATGAAGCAAATTTATGAGGGCTTTCTATGAAATTACGGACCTGCTGCAATTGTATTGTAAGCAATCTTCATGTTTTTGTACAGACCGAGTAATATTTGATACAACCTCCTTTGCTTTCACATGTTTCGCTTTTTTTCCCTTCATGCTTGAACATTTTTATGGCTGCTCACATTTCCGAAGGCATTTAACTAAAAACGCTCCCTTATGAAAAGAAAGTATTGCGTGTTGCTACAAAATGAAAAAATTAATAGACTTTAGACTATTGAATTTATGCTAACATGGAAGTGTCCCCATCTGCAGTGGTTGTTTATAGACTAACAATTTGTTACATTATGAGCTTAAAATATCATCACTAATGTTATTGCTAATATGCCAATGTGAACATTTTTATTTCTTGCTCTAAATAAAATAATATGTATTTATTGAAAAGACGTAGCTACATTAATTGCGAGTGAAACCTGGGCACGTTTAGTTTCAGATGTGCTCAAATCTGTAGTAATGGGAAATAACAGACATAGCAAATCGGCAAATAAAGTAATCAGGAACACATGTAATGAAAACCAAAAACAAATTAAGGGTTATGGCACGAGAAACCCCATTTAATTTCTATCTCCAAATACATCTTCTCTATCAATATAATCTAATCTGGGCTGCAACCAGCCAAAAATAATATTCGCAAAGACAAGAAATTGCATATTTGAACAGACAACTGTGTTCCAGAGGTAAAGCAAAAAGTAAAAAAGAAAGAAACATTTTGAGATCCTTTCTTCATCAGTGAAGAGTAGCTATTAAATTCCTATGTTTGTCATGTAATTCAGCCAACAGAAAGTGGAAAAAGAAGGCAGCGTGTGTGTGTGTGTTTGTATTGTGATGCGGCCAGAAGCGCAGAGCTCAGATGCATTTGTGAGTCTATACTGCAGAAAACATTACACTGAGCACTCTAAAAAATGATGTGTTTCTGACGTCCGGCCTAGCTTTTATTTTCACAGTGGGGGAAAAAATTGTTTGGCAAACATCGGGTAGTGTTTAAAACTTTTCTATTGCCAGTCTTGACATATGGACGTGCTAAAATGTTGTGATATTGTAGGACTATTTCCTTGTCAGACGTTTCTGTGTCTGAGTAAAAATGAATTTAGGGTGCCATTACATATGTGGCTTTTTTAACATCAGGTCCAGCATCAGATATACAGACTGCCAGCGTTGACGGATAGTTTGTAATCTTTATTGTTAAAGCTTTAATTATCACCTAATGATGAAGTTTATTATAAAGTATATTGTCAGAACACGGGACATAATTATACACAGATTTCCAAGCGTTATGTTAATTCCAGGTTGTTAATCGCAATCATTTTTATGTTTACATTTCAGATCAAGAATCTCAAAGACAATTATGTTTGCAGAGAAGATAAACTAGCGTACACGCTAAACGTGCAAAATGGAAATGACTTGACTGTTAGCAAAGGAAGCAGCAGTGTCTTCGCTACAAGACTTCACCTTCCTGAAATTGAGAACAGCTACACGGTGGGCCTGGGGTGGCCATTGCCAGGACCTGAGGAACGCCTGATTGGTGCTCTGAAACCAAGAAAGTCTGCTTGGTGAACATCTCAGGAGCCAAATGAAAGACAGAGCTTTACTACAGAGGGCATGTTACTAACTGCTCCATATTGTAAGTGATCTTAATCCTTGAATCTAACCACTTGTATTGCCTTTTCCCTTGAAATAATTCCAGTTGTTCTTTGGCAGGGGAGATCCACAATCCGAGTGTGGTGTGAAGAAGATTTCCAGATCTTTGCAACTGGAATAAAAGGAGGGGTCGTGGACCACCCGTAAGGATCAGATAAGAACATGGTAAGCCTGGGCTGAATCAGTTTGGCATTGGAAATTACAGTGATGTTTTTTGGGGGGAGATATTCCCCCCGTTCTCCGCATAACCACACTATTCTCAGTAATAGATTTCAGAAGGCTTTTTTGCCCAGGTCTGTGGTTGTTTATTATTGTTCCAAATGATAGAGTGCAGAACTGAAGAGGGAGGGGGCGGGGGGCTGAGGGGGGCAGGGGGGGCATTGAAAACAATCATCGTCAAACTTGAGTATGCTCACTGTCACTCCGGAGAAAGGCTTTTGGAACGGCAGGCGAGAGGGAAAGATTTATGGTGTCTTAAAAGACACGTTTTAAAAAGCAATGGTCATGGTTTATGGATTGAAAACACTTTTGTGGAGCAGCCGCGTTCAGCTGCGCTCTGTGTATGCAAGTGTAGCTGCAGGTGAGAAAGACGAGCGCGTTGATGACTCGCTTTTGCGAGCACTTAAAGCAAGCCCCCCCAGAAACGATGACAGACGCTACACATGTCCGCACGCTAACAGCTGCGCGCTGCCTGTGTGACACTGTAGAACAGAAGGAAAAACAGCATAAAGGAACTGAATTAGCTTAACAGTTAAAGACGTTTGTCTCCTGGATCACTCTATTGTAAGGATGACCTGGTAAGATCCTGTAGCAATCTCTCTGAGAACAGATTAGCAGGTTTCAGACGGATTTCATTCACAACCGCAGCCCATTGTGCAAATCAGCTTTTCTGAATGGACGATGTGTCTGGAGGTCTCCATAAATGTGTTGTTCTCTGAGGCCAGACTAAATCCTACTGCCAAAGATTTGTGACTCCTCTAGATTTATTTGCAGTGACAATCAGGACCTGACACTTGACAAGGCAGAATTAATAGGCAAACTAAATAAAACTGATGGGAATTAAAAAAAAGAAAGAAACTGTGGTATAATTGGGAAAATGAGTAGCAGGTAAACCCTCCGGCTGTCCAGGGTATAACTGATTATTTCATATCGTGACAGTAACTTATACTAAATTCAATAACTTGAGGTCATTTCTTTTCTGAGGGATGGCGTGCAATCCTGGAGGTTGACTTCAGGAACGACTGAATTTTCAAACCAGCATCATTCATTGCCACAAAATACACGAGGTCTCTTTAACTGGATAGAGAAACACTATCCAAACTCTCCATCCACAAACAGGCCCAGTGGTTGCGTTTCACTGCTGATTTAATAGAAATAAAACAGGACGGATTTGGGGATATTTCATTAATCTTTCTTGCCTTTCAGTTCAGAGGAAATTAAACTAAACAGTTCAAATCTCAGCTTCACCGTTGTGCTCTGCGCTGCCAGCGTCCATTCTTGCTTTGGCAACAAACGTCTCAATTCACTACACAGATTTTGTGCTGATCTCTAGTTCACTGAAGTTTTTGACCACCGAGTTGAACCTCAGCACACAGTGCAGGTGGAAAACTCAGTGTTACACTGACACACAAAACTAAAAGAAAAATCAGGTTACAGAAACTCAGTGGTCTAAAATTGTTTTGTTTTTTCTGCAAAATAACTCTATTGCCCCAAACTTATTTGGTGATTGCAAAACATAAAAAAACATGCAAAATATTTCTCTAGTTTTGGATACTGTAGCTGATGACAGTTTCATTGTTTTTCATTCCTAAACTTTGCAATTTAAAATCTTTTAGTTGACCACCAAACACCAGAGTTAATATGACAGATTCACTTTCACACAAACACTTTCTGTTTGCTCTCTCTGGGTTTTCTGGGTTGAAAAGTAAATCTATACGGTGCCCAGACCACAACGATTCAAACTGTGCTTGCGCGCACTGCTGCGCCACAACAAAACTGAAATACACATTGTTCCGATTGAATCCGCTCACGATAAAATCAGAATCACTGGCGAGCCAGTAACAACATTCTGAAAGGACTCTAATGCAATATGTGAATGGGGGTTGTCTAAAGGTTTCCGACATTAGCCTGTATTTTTAACCTGCACAGTTCAATTGAATAATGATTTCTTTAAATGTCTGTGTCCGTAACTGGGAGAATCCGACGAGGCAGGAAAAACAAACAGAGCAGCAAAACTTTTTATTTGTATGGAGTCATTAAAAGTTCCCCGAAGCTGCGCGGTGGATAAACATTGCGTTCATTGAATTGCAGTGTGGGAAATGACCGCAGCAAGGCAGGGGAAATAAATTCAACAACTCTCCTCCGGGCAAAAACGTTGACAGTTTCGGGGTCGGAAGGCCACATTAATATGTATTTCCAATGATTATTGAATTATGTTTATGATATATTTCCTGTGCCCGCGCAGCATTAGTGAAGCTTTATTAGCAAATCCGTCCACTGCGCGCTCCAGTTACGGCTAATGAGGGTAATTATGACAAAGCTTAACTGTAATACTGTATTTGATTCTCGGGCTCCCGAATAACGGGCGCGCCGGCGCGGTGCGTCTTGCGCTCCAACAAAAGGCGCGTTGAGTCCCGGTGAGCGCGCGCTGTGCGCCCCCGGGTGCAGGGGCTAATACCCTGATGCCTGAATGGGGTTAATACCCCACCGCATAAAGACGGGATTAGGGCCTAGCTTACACAACGCGAAGGAAGAAAATTGAATGTTTGGGAGAAAATATGCGGCTAATTCCATTCTGTCATCGGTGGATATTAAAGATTATTAGCTGGCACGTTCAGTTATTTGTAAATCACAAAGGCAGCACTGTGTAATTTGTCCTGGACTTCCAAAGGCACGTGAAACAGAGACGCTCCTGTTTGAGTAATTCACTACAGCCTCGTAACCAGTTGTCCTTATCTTAACATTTTACAAGGCTGTTGAGATGTCGATATATATTCACAATAAGAGAAATTGCAGCTGCAAATGATATTTCTGAGAGAGAGAAAAAACATACCTGTAGTGGTCATTAAAAAGTGGTCTTTTATTTTGCCTTACACGGAAAAACAACCACAATGTGTGTATGCCACTCTGTGAGCGGTGCGTTTTTGTGACAATACACAAATCTTAGTCTGATGGCACATGGCGATTTGGAGATAAAGGAGCGTATGCATATTTACATTATAAACAATTTAGTGGTTTACAGACGAGGAACAAATCAAACAGGACTAAAATGAATGACAAATAAAAGTCCTCTGGTAGTATCAGCGAGGACAGGGTGTTTGGCACCTGCAGTGGATTAATGGAGACCACCACCAGTAGCGGACAGAGGCAAAGCCCTCAGATTGAGTTTCTACTCTAAGTTACTGTCGTCTGTCCAGGTGCTCGCCGTAATACCTCCCAGACGCAGACAATATGCTCCTGTATTACTGCCTTTTATGTTTAGAAATAGCACGACAAAATGTAACATTTGCTTTTATTAAGAAAGCCAACGTGATTATGCAATTTTATCACAACAAAATATTGCAGACACTTTATCCTTGTTGTCACACTTTAAAATTGTTTGTCAATCACTTATTCTCTTATATTAATAGGAATAAAAAACACGACGGACTTTATGTTGTGCTTAAATGATGCAGTCACGACAGCTGATAAGAATCAGAGTGTTCTTTGCACACCTGTGCCCTCTAATGGTAAACGCTTCAGAGACACCTCATTGTTGCTGTCCATGGTATTATCCAACTACTAATAAAGATAATAACAAGAAATACCGATGCAATATCTGTATACAAATAGTGTATTTTATACGAACAGAAAAACTTGCAAATGCCATCTCACCTCAAACTCACTAACAACTCGTATATCCCAGGAGTCAATACCGCCCACAAGCTTTAACGCGTTTTTTTTTGTCAGGAAAAAAGATGAAAAAAATTAAAAGAAATTAAAGTGTCACGGGACATTAAGAAGCCTGAGTTAAGGCGCTAATATGCTCCATTCGATTCATTTGTGTCATCCGCTGGGCTGATGTTTTGATGGATTGATTTTAGGTTACATTATGATACTGTCACCCGTTTGAATTTCTGGTGATCCCTGCGTGGGTAAAGTAGCTGTGTACAATGGCCCTCTGACAGGAGAGGGAGTGCAGGGAGAGATGTTTGATCTTAAGATGTGTAAATGTGTCCCTGATTTTCATCTTAACGCTGGGTTAGATAACAGGCTAGCGCATGCACTCCTGTCTCAGCTGCTTTTCATCAGTAATTACTGAGACCGGCTGATAGTTTCACACGGGAAATTATGATTAATAAGGCCTTACACAGAAAGGTTCTTTTATGCTCAATGACAGGGTCTCTGCACAAATTCTTTGGGAAATTGTGTAAAATGTGAGAAATTAACAACACCCTTTTAGTAGGAAATAATTGAGAAGCCTAATATGGGCAGTAACAATATTTCAGAAACTGACTGAAAAAACTAAAGGCATCAAGTAAAATATTTTGACTCTGAAATTCTGATGTACACCAAACAAAGAGAGCCATGTTATTAATTATACAGAGCAGTCATTGTGATGATAAAACTTCTAGCTAGATGATAAATATATGCCAGACGGGTTTATATGGGTTTATGGTGTATAATGCTACTTTTAATAATAATTTGTATGTCAGTTGTTTAAGTGAGTTTGAAGAAGAGCTTTTTTTTGCTTTTTCCCTATAATGTTTATCACATAAAGGCAACAAGCACCAAATTAAAACATTTTTTAAACTTCATCAGCAGGTTCTTTCAGTTTATAATTCAATGAAGGCCTTAAATGTGAAAATTAAAATAAGATGACTAATAAGACGTCAAGGACTTTAATCAAAGTCGTCGATTTTAACATCTGTTTAAAAAACAATAAAGACCTTATTGAAAGCTGTTACATTGTTTTAATGTTTATTGAATATACTGCAAATATTTAAAAACTAGTTTAGTACAGTGGAAAACATTTTGTTGCTGTCTCTCTAGACACAACATTAAAGAGATTGTTCACCAAAAATGAAAATTCTTCCATCATTTACTTGTCATGTCATTCCATGTCTGAGGAAGACAAAAGGAGATATTGAAGTATGCTAGTAACCAAACCACAGTGGTGTCCATTGATTTCCATTGTACGGACACAAAACCACTGAGACATTTCTCAAAATATCTTCTCTTGTGTTCCACAGAAAAAAAGTCATAGGTTGGGAATGACATAAAGGAGAGTAAATGATGGAAGGATTTTTATTTTGGGGTGAACTATCCCTTTAAACACAAGCTGAGCTTACAATTGTTCACATTTATATTTACATTTATGCATTTATGTACACTATTTTATCCAAAGCAACTTACAATGCATTTAAGCTATACAATAAATTAAAACAAAATAAGTGCTGGTAAACAAACAATAGGGCGCAAGCTTCATTTTTAAGCTTCATTTTTACAGTGATTATAAACTAGTTTAATAACCGGCTTTGGCATAGAGCATCTCTGCATGCATTTGTGGACAAGAATTGTGTTTTCTTACATTGAATGTATAATCTTGGTGACAGGCCTTATGTTTGTGAGGCGT
>JAZGTK010001008.1:0-46959 GCA_036877625.1 Ambastaia sidthimunki | reverse complement strand
TTAATTCTCTCAAATGGCACAATAATCTCCTTTTTAAAGGGTTAAATTTTCTCAAAAGCCATTATGTAAATCCTATATATCCATAACTGAGTTGTAGAGAAAAAAGTCTGTGAGAAACCAAAGTGTAACACACAACATTCACAAAGATTTGGTCTGCTGTTCCGCTATAGCAGATGCTCAAACCTGCAGCGTTGAGCGTTAATTGTGCAACTTCCCTGTCAGCCAAACACAGTACACAAGCGTGTCAGCGTCCGTGTGAAGGTGTGTGTGTGTTAGCTGAGTGTGTCCGGGTGTTTGGGTCCTGGAGATAGCATCTCCTAAAGTGGCCTCCAGTCGGCCGCCAGAGACTCTCACATTTCCAAGTGCTCTGATGTTTGTGCATGACAACAGCAGCCCACGAGGCACCTGAGCTCTGGAAGCAGACACGCTGTCTGCGTGATTGACAGCTGATACAGGAAGAGGTGTGGCTGACCGTTTAAAAGTGATTATGTAGTCACTCACCAATCTGAACGGAACCTTCAAAAGTTTTCAGTAAAAGCTTCATATTAATATTGTAACTATTCAGACAACTTAAAAAAAAAATTATTACTCTTAGCTAAACTTAGCTTAGCAAGCTATATTTGTTTGTGGCAAAGAAAAACTCTTAAAATGCTTAGGGAGGACAATCAAAAGTGAAGGCATTCGTGTGATTTTGAACATGACAGAGAGACAGACACAGAGAGAGAGAGAGAGAGAGTGTGTACCATTCTCTACCCAATGCCTTGTCACAGCCCATCACTGGCTAATGTTCACTGAGCATCAACTATTCCTACCTCATGTATAAGCAAAAATACTATGAACTTTGCTGTAGTGAGGATTGATATTCTCTATTAAGAGGTCCAAATTGTTCTGCACAGTTTTGGGTCAAGTTGCCTCAGTTGGGGGTAGTGGCTGCATCTATGTACATCTGTACACACTGGCCCACTTACTCTGTGTGTGTGTGTGTGTGTGTGTGTGTACTGTTCTGCATGATTAGAAAGTGGTCTATGTAGCTGGGGGTCCTCCAAGTACTTTGACCTCAAGACCTTTCTCAGTTTTCTAACAGAGGTCGTTGTCATGGGCAACCGGAAGAAAAAATGCCAGAAAACACTGTAGCCCTGGAGATCGGAGATGTGAAGCCTGAAACCTCCAACCACATAGTACTTCTGTTTTTTTTTGTTTTGCGATGACTACATTCTTGATCTCTGGGTAGGTTAACTTTGTTTTATTTAACTTTGTCAATACCAATTCTGCAATTCATATACACAATAATAACAAATATGAATGAGACCCAAGAGCCCGTTAACTTGGGCCTTGTGATGAGGGAGGGCCCACTAAACCTTCCTACACTGTAAAAAATGGTAACAGGCAGTTACCCAGGATTAATCTCATTAGTTGCTGTTATCTAATGTAGTCTGTATATATAGTCTACAGGGCATTACACAGTCTATACCTATATAGCCTATATCTATACTTATATAACCCATATATAACACCCATATATAATATATAATATTTAGTCACGAGTTTTAAAAAACCCTTTAACACATTCCATCTCAGAATATAAAGAGTTCAGTATGTTTATACCACTAGGGGACTGTTTGGTACATAAAAACAGCTGTCTATATAAGTTGAAGTCAGTGAGCTATGAGGAAGACAAAAGGGGGTGATAGACTTTGTTGAACAGTGTGTGTGCAGGAGCTCCTCAGAGACTGGAGGTCGTGTCTCTGGCCTGAGGGAAAGTTCACTCATTGTAGAGTCAAAGGGCCCCTAATGTGTGTTGAGGGGGTGGGCTGTTAAAGAATAAGACAAAACAAACAGATGTAGGTGAAAGAAACACAGTGTAACCTAAACATCATATTGAGTCATCATATTGTGCTATAGAATATTAAAAAATTATGCAACAATATCTGTTAACAAAAAAAGACTGTTTAGTGGGGGGGAAGGTACCCCTAAATTACCTAAGCAGAGAGTACAGTCCAGCTTAAAATATCTTTTCTGCACGATATAAAAAGAAAGACACAAAAATACACAGATTCCCACAGAGGAGCTTGTGTATAGACAGGGTCACTGCAAAGAACACTCTTCCCTAAAAGATTCTGATACTATTCAGTATATATGACGTGTCTCACTGATCAGCTGAATTATGTGATGTTACAGCTTGTTTATAGTAAATATCTACCAAACATAAAGAGTTACAGCATTAATAATAATAATAATAACAACACACTTTTTTTATTTGCAATGATTTTTCAATATGTACAAAAGTATTTCATGCCAATAATGCAATACGGATTTGAATTTGAGGGAGAGACGGTCCCTGAAGTGGCCAGTGGTCCAGGGGGACACTTGTAACAAGAACTCCATGACACAGCACATTACAACATAAACAACATCCTATTCGTTAGGACCAGCAACCAGAGAGGAGAACAGCGCTTTTCAAAACCCCCTAAAGAGTTTCAGATAGCTTATTGATCTACTAATTTAGTAGACTTCTGTGGCCTGGGCCATGCCTGACGCTTAAAAAGATTGAATGGGAGTTAGTGGACAATGGGCCTTTTGGAAAAGAGGCTCGGTGAAGCAGAAGAGAGAGAGGGAGAGAGACAGAGAGCACCAGCAGGTTTTTTGTCAGATGTCAAGTTATCTGTTTTGTGTGTGTGTTAGTTGAAAGTGGAGAGTTTCAAAAGCTAAATGTGTTGAGAGTATCTGGTGAGTTTGAGTGTCTGATTTATGCATTAGGTTCCACGAAACATGACATCATCTGAATGTTCGACGCACTTACATTTTTAATATTCATAATTAGTTTGGCAGCTGTAACACGCACAGACATCCAGTAAAAAACTTTTATCAATTAGTAAAATGGTGGAGGTGCAAAAACAATTAATTTTCAATATTTTCCTGTGGATTTAATTAAGAGAACATATATTTGCAAAAATTGTTTACAACAACACTTAACTGTCTATAAACTGGCAACATACAAGACTCATTGTATGAGGTAATTAGTTAACGTAAGTATAACTTAAGTCAAGTTTGGACCAACTAAAAGAAGACAGTGCACAAAATACTCCACTATGAATGCAGTGTTGGGTGTTAAATGCACAGAATATGTTGGTGTTCCAGAATAAGACACCATCTATATCAACTTTAGCCACAATGTTATACTTTGATAAGCCCACTGTCACAGAGTTTAAATATGTGGCCACACACACTTGAACTCATCACAGTACTGCTGTCTATTGCTCACTTAAAGCAGTGTGACAGAAAAGCCAAAATCAATGTTCTGCTCACAGAAGTGCTGAAACTTGAGACTAATGGGGTAACGAATGTGAGTGACCAGCGTGTTTGTAAGTAGGACTGTGTGTGTGAAGAGAGGAGAGTGGGGTGAAATTTATACGAGCGCAGAAGGGACTCCGTGGCATTGCGAGAGAATGAAGAAGCACAAGGTAAAAGACGAGTGGGGGGTAACAGAGGAGTGCAGGGGTGTCTGTGTACTAATGGTGTGGTATTGACTCTGCGGCGCTCTCTGAGAGAATATTAACATTAGTTCGTCCCAAACGGCATCAGACAGTGTCTGGACTTATAGATCTGCGTGGCTATTCTCACTCACATGATAATTAGAGCATGTCCTTCATTCCTCCACTACATGTTTCCTCATCCATTCCTGGTCAATGTTCTGGGAGGTGGCTTCCTTATTTTCCAGAGATTAGCTGTCTAATTCCTCTCCTCTTCGTCTTTCTTTCCTCTTATGCTTTCACAGATTGATCAATAATCTGCTTTTAGCAGCTCATTCAAAGTCACGGGATCAAAGCGTGTGTTTGCTGGTTTGTGGGAAGCGTGTTTAATTTATAAGCAAGATAAGGTGGCGAGTGATTTATATGGCTATTAAAACAATCTTATCAATGTTTATTAGCACTTGGTTGTTAACATAATCACTTTACAAAGAGAACAGGACGTGAAATACTGCACTGTGGTATATGAAAACAACAGCTAAAGTGCGTAACAGAGAGACACTTTAGAGGAATACAACAGCTTCTGTTCTGAGCTAGCGGGAGATTCTGAAGCGAATACAGTGTGATTTACAGCTATGACACTGATTAATGTGTTGATGACAATTTTACTATTTTACTTTAGCTGCTTCAAAACTATTTTTATTGTAAAATAAACAATTAAGCTCTAGACAAATAAATATAACTTGACATAACTTGAAAATTGTCTGTCTAGCTTGACTAGAGGGTTTTGGATGACCAATTTGGCCAAGGTTAACATGTAATATTTACACAATATGGCACAACAGGCCATAAAAATGGTTTAAATAGCTATGAATAGCTATACAATATGTTAATAGGCATGATGAACAGCAATCCCATTTAGCTGTGACTATATTCACAATGTGGCATAGCCTCAAATGCACTATTGCATTTAAAAAAAATGGATAAAAACATTTTTTTATATTAAGCAAATATATAATGTGCCTTACTGAAATATATAGTCCCTGATATAACGCTATTATGCAACACATACATAAATACTGTATCACACAAACTAAAAACAGCCACTAAGTAACACGTGCACACATGCAAACACACGCTGAGGAATAAACCAGTGGGAGTTGCAAACTAACCTCATCTTGCTGCGGCTTGTACTGT
The DNA here is from genome assembly GCA_036877625.1 of Ambastaia sidthimunki. NCBI lineage: Eukaryota > Metazoa > Chordata > Actinopteri > Cypriniformes > Botiidae > Ambastaia > Ambastaia sidthimunki. The sequence goes on along the minus strand of JAZGTK010001008.1, from coordinate 42,295 downwards.
GGTGGGCAGTGGAGCGGAAGTGATGGCCAAAGCAAATGCTCGTGTAGTAAAGGTGACCTAAATGCGAGAGCTGACAGGCTGCAGCTTACACCGCACTGTGCCTCTGTCTGCTGCACTCATCGGGGATTAACTGTGAGACTCCCTGCAGCCTGATCCCAGACACCATCATGTGAAAACTACACACAACGCTGGGGCTCATATGTAGCACAGATAGAATTCTTAATGCTGTTTAACTCACAGTTATAATCTGCATTCAGCAAGTGACAATCAGAAAACTGAAACATTAGGTACAAAGAATCTGTGGTTTATTGTGAATTTAGATCAGATAAATTGCTAAATTCACTTTAAATGATGGTTTCGCTGGGCTAATTGCTTTTATAAAACACATTTACGCTACTTACAACAAATATTTCGATAAAAAATGTTATGTTCTCAAAGTATCGTTTTTCAGAAACAGCAACACACAGATGCAGTGATGCAGTAATACTGATGTAATGAGGTCACAGGCGTGTATTTATAGTGTCATTTACAACAGTTTCAAACACGGCTCAACCAATCATAATCAAGAGTGGAACTATTCGTTTTATAACTGATTATAAGAACTAGATATCTAACCCCCCCAGCAAATGTTTAGAATGTTTAAGATATATGATATAATGTATATACTTATATACATTTTCTGGTCCCTAACTATATCAGGGGCCTCTCTCTTAATAATAAGACAAAGTAATTTTTGAGTAATAAAATAGCATTTGTTTACAGACAAAAAAATTGTACCAACTCTACATCCCACCATAAACCTACAACCTTTAGATAAAGATAATTCTTGTCATTAAGCTTTTTATAACTCTGGAATTCCAAAGTCATGCTGAACTATCTAGACCTGATCAGTTAAACATCAAGGGAGCCACACACATCGGCAGAACATGCAGATACATTAGAAAGCTGAATTTTATAGTCCACCAGCTAGACACTTCTGCCTGTCATTTCACATCAGACCCACCTGCTCCTGTCCTGGCTATATTTTAATTCACATGGCTGGCTGCGCCCGTAGCATTCGTTGGGATGTTTTAAGTGCCCCTTAATAGTCAGCAATAATTGCAGCATGTCGGCTTGCTGCGGGGAACGAAATAAATAAATAAGACGAAGAAATAAAAGCTTGTGTACGCGCCACAGAAGAGCGGTCAGAGGCTGTGTGTTCTATAATGAATATAGATTGAATGCTGAAATATTAATTTGGTGAGAGGTGGAGTGGTCTCTGCTAAATGGTTGTGTTTCGAGTTTAGGCTGAAACTCCCTCCCCTGCATCTCGATTCTCAAAGCACATCCCAGCTCTCAGCTCTCAGTGAATACACAGCAAACTCTGACTCAGTGGCTGTGTTTTCAATAGCGTACAACATGCTTTTACAGTATGCATACTACAAAAATATATTTTCTGTATGCACAGACCCACATGACCTGCTACATTTGGCCAAATGTGGAAGGGGCCCCTGAGCACACAACAGGGAATATCCCACAATGCAAAGCGTGTTACTTTATCTATGAAACCCAGTGTTACATGAAACAGAGGCAATATCTGCTACAGTTCATTTTTAGCCAAACTGAACTCAACATAGACCTCTATTCACTTTCTTTATACATTACAGACCTTAATTTAAACTACATATTAATTGTAAAGGGTAGATACAATACCCAGACACATTGCAATGAACAGGAATAAAATGGGAGCAATTATTATAAGACAATTTCTTTTTACATCAAAACCATAATCATACTTTACAAAACCATAATCATACTTTAGTCAGAATATAGCTGACTACATTTAATGCCACCAACAAAATAACCAGTATTCACAATGTACCTTACACACCAAAACTTACGTAAGAGTTAAGCGGTTAACTCAGCTAATTAAGTTAACTCAGCTAACTAATACAGAGATTAGTCAAAGGAGATGTGTGGCTATAATGATGTTTACCTGTTGTTTTGGTGGCGATGCAGAGGTGAATTAAATGTGCTGATTTTGCGTCCCCTCCGTCTTTTATTCAAAGAGCGCAACAAAGCGCCGATTAAAGTCAGACTTCATCTTAAAATCCCGCGAGCACCTGTAACATTATTGAGGTGCGGGTAAAGACGCTTAAATGCAAGACTGTAATAATGCCAAAATAATGCGTAACCCAGGAATTAAACCAGGAGACCAGCGTTAATTTTAATGGATGTCAATGGAGAAACTTAAGCACGCCACATAAACTACTTTTGTAAGGAAATAACTTATATAAATAAATAAGTTAATAAATAAAACGTGTTTTACATTATACAATACGTTTGTTGTAAGTTTCACTATTTAAGATGTTGTTTTATAAGAGAATGCAGAATAGGGAATGTTGCGACAGGTACGACTAATTTACGGCAGCATCACGTGTAATATTACTGTTTATTAATAAATACTGTGTAGTATTATGTGATATTTGTATATTGTCTTAAGTAAAAAAGACACATGGACGTTTTATTTGCTTGGCTTTTATGTTTCAACAATTAAGATAAGACTTGGACTGTAATGACTATAATGAAAGTCACTGCTATGTATGGCCAATTTTTAATGAGCAGATTAAAATCTAAAGAAGTTTGCCAAGAAACTGTGCAACGTAAACTGTGATTGACTGTCGTAAAACTTTCGACGCCCGTCACTGACGTCATTGTCATTACTGATTGGCTAATGTTCCCCACGTGATTGGAGTTACGCTTTCGTCAACGATAGATAAACTGAGTTTGCTATCCCTCCATATTAATAAGATCTCACTGTACAGGTATATGACGTCACGCGAACATGTGACATAAACTTGTAATCATCAGCAAATAAAATGAATTAAAGTTCATAATCATAAATCTTTATTAGAAACTGGAGTGTAAAACATTGCAAATGAATTTTTTGGTTATTATTAGTAAATCTAATAATTATGGCCTACGTCATTTATCTTTAGCCTTGTGGTTGCTAGGAGACTTCTTTGTTGATAATCCAACAACTATGTACAAAGCAAACAGTGGCTTTGTCATTTTGTTTTAAACATCAAATATGAGGAAAAAATATCCCATAACTGACTTTAAATGGAGCAATTAGGCAGCTACTAGGCAAAGTAGCTGTTTACCCATGTTAATTCTGCCATATTTAGTCATATATCAGCAACATTCTGTTGCTGTTCACAGTCAGTCAAGGACTATTTTTTCCAGGGACTATGTTCTTCAAGGTTCATGTGGAACCAAGAATAATTAAAGAATCGACTCATATTGGTCTACCAATGATCTGAATTTAGCAGTGTCTGTGGTTGGCTACTGCCTGTGTGTGTTTGTGTGTGCAGTAGTGACGGAGTGAGAAAGAGAAGAGACTGTTTGGATTTAGAAATTTTCATAAAGTGGTTGTTGCAAGTGCAGCCTTTTAACAACAACAACAGAAGAAGAAAAAAGATTTACTGTGGAAGCTAGAGGCTTTTAGCGATGCATAATTCATCGCAATCAGTTGACCAAAATCTACAGTAGAGATTATAGATATCCCACCGAGTTTCAGTGCTAACTATAAAGCCATAACCACCCACTCTCACCGCCTCTCTGCGGGTCTAAATCATTAATGTTCTCCATTACGGGCCACACACAATGGACACGTCCTCAAACACCTTCAGACACACAAATAGACACCACCGGATACTGATGTGTGGAAACCACAACTTCCAGCCAAATGAAAGCAGGAGTGGATATATGTGGTCCTTGGAGTATGTGTGTGTGTGTATGTGTGTTAGTATGAAGGAGCGACTGGGATAGGAAATGAGACGGATGCAGGAACAAAATCATAACTTTACTTTCTTCACACTATGTGGTACAAAGACTCACTGTATATTTAACTATTTCTTGAAAATCACAGGATGCTTTATGGAAAATTCAGCATTAACATGCTTACGTTTAAATAACAAACAAAATACACAGCACTGAGATTAAAAAGCATCTCCCACGTTCATGTTTGCTCAGATGAATCAGGGCATTCATTCCTCTGTCCCTGTAGTTGCCTTAAATGATGGATGTTGACTGTGCCTTGTGTAATAGTGGAAACTGGGGCTAGTTGTCACTCTTTTAAAGAAACATTTCTCAGAGTGGGTTTATTTTAGAAAGCCAATTGCTCAATAAGCACATACATTAAAGCTTAATTTAACATTTACACTGCTGTTTCCCAGAAATAAAGTCATGGGCCACTGAACATACTGAATACTGTTACATTACTGAATACATCCTGTACATTGACCTCTGTGACAACATGCCCCACACAAATATCCATATTTTGGAAACACCTGAATCTTTCATTCAAAATCTACATTAATTATATAGCTGAACCTTGCTTGAATGTATGGTTTCCTGTTTTCAGCTGTTTACCCAGCAGCTACAGCAAAAATACTATGCCATTAAAATTGAGTTTGAATTCACAAAATTCTTCTATATTAAGAAAGTCTGAAACGTTTGGCAAGAAACCTAGTTACTGAGATATAGGTGTGACATCTAGCACAATCTCCCCATAAGCATTTTAACATGAGGATTAAGCTGAAGAAATTCATTGAAAGATAATATTTGTTACTGTAAACATGAGGATTTAATTAAACAATAAACATGAACTTGTACATCTGTATTTGTGCATCTACATGCATGTTTGTGTGTGTTTATTTGTCTATAATAAAAGGAGAATATTTGTGTGTGCATGTGTGTGTGTAAGACTCACTGATTGTGTGAGTGTATTAGTGTCTGTGCCGTCAGTAAGCTTTCATGGAGGAGCATTTGTGTTGCATTTTGCATGACTTGAGGGCTTCCTGCTTTGGCCTGTCTGTTCGGCTCTCGTCAGAGCTGCGCTCACTGGAACGTTGCTGGATTGCCACATTCTCTCCCACGCGCTCGCAACGGACCTCTCCTCACCGCAGACTGATTGAATAACGTTTAAATTCAAGATGTGCTAACACAAACGTGTGCTTTTACGTGCAAATCTTTCCACAAACTACTTATTGTAATTATAGCTGGAACTGAGATGTCAAATCGCATGCATGCACCGCAGACGCAGCAACTTTTGGAAAGACTTCTATTAGTATCTATGAGAGAGCGCATTAAATGCTAAATAGCTCCATATTCACAAGAGTCAAGTGTGTCTGTGCGTGCGTGTGAGCGCTTAATGCACTTTTAATGAGGCCGCCTTCAGTCCCCGAGGCGAAACGGTGGCTTGCCCCATCTCTGCATCTGACAGGGTGCAGAGTGAGCTATGAATTATTGCTTATTAAAAGAACTAATTACTCCCCTCTTCTCTCTGCAACATTTATTGGACAGAGGTGCAATTTGGACCTCACCGATGAAGATGTGACATGAGGAATAACAGCGGACAAGAGATTGCAGAAAACTGATGACGATTTCTTCTGCTCCACAGGCAACACAGACTGCAGGATAGTGATGTGCTACTGTGACAAAAAATCAAGTGGCAATAAAAACAATAAAACAGTAGAGAGAAATACCCAGTGTTGCCAAGGGGCTAGCTGAATCAAGCTAACCTGTCAGGTATGTATAATAACAAACAAACAAAATAAAGCATGTTTTCTTTAAAAAAGTAATGTTTTCAGAAATTCTCAGGCCTGCCTGAACCAGGACATTCCTTGTAAATCGTTGTGTCTAGTAAATTGAGCTGCGAGTTTGGCAGTGTACTGGATAAATATTGGATGTGCTGCTCTAATTGAGCGGTTCGTGTAGAGTTGCTGGTATGGCTCCAGGGGCCTCTGGGATGGGAAAGACTCGTTTTTGAAGTGTTGCGAACCGTTTCACCTTAAGGAGCCCACAAGGCGTTTTTAGCCCCCTGCGCTGTAAAAGCTTTCAAACCTCCGACCCGTCTCTGCTACATGATCAATATTGCAGATGCCAAAACACATGGATGTCTGTGAATGCATTTATTGGGGGCAATCCTGAGCAGTGTTTGAGTGTGTGCAGAGTCTCCGGTGGATTGGCCCCTAAATGTCTTTTGCCTCGCAAATAGTAGTTTCCTCACAAACCCAGCTTTGGTAGCTCTGTTTGCTCTTCACAAACAGTCGCTCCTTGCTGCCCCATTTGGTGTTTGCATTGGCTGGAATGAAAGACTTCTAACTGCTTGTCAAACACGTTATATTTTTGGATGTCGGGATAGTAGCTTTACCAAAATAGTTCACAAAAATATATTTGAATATTGACTTCAATTTGAATTGGCCTTTTTCCTCCAGAAAATGTTGCAGTATGCAGAAGGACACATAAATCATGCAAAGTGTCTTTGTCAACCTCATCTCTTTATATGAGACACATCTTTTGCCCTCAGAGATCAGACAGTCTTTCTCTCAGGCTTTGTTCTGCTATGAGTGACACTACAGTGTATAGAATAACACAGCAGCCTTTACTCGTCCTGTATGTGAGAAGAAATGATGGAAATGTCTCCTTAAATACAGCAGATGTGGCTTTATGGAGGGTAACATAATTCCCATGTGTGACAGTAAAAAAATTAACCAAAGCACAAACTTTTACAGCTTACAGTTGTCAACTTTTCATGCATTCTCTAACAATTAATACAAAGTGTTAAATGAAGTTTTATTCGCTTATACATGCAAATAAAAAAAATTGATGCTGGTTGATATGCAACAAAAATATCATAATTTATTAAATGCAAGACAGTGATTAATTGTCACTGTAGCTGGTTTCTAATAGATTTCTAAGGGATGCTTGTTTGTCCTACAGTGTATCTGTGATGGTACATTCTTTAAATAGTTCAAATATTATTACCTATAAAAACAGCGGTGAGCTTTATGTAATGGACGGCACAGAGACGAGCGCACTCGTGCTGAGGTGTGTGTATGTGTGTATTGGCATGGTGTTGAGATGTGTGTGTGACTCTAGGGACTGTGATATGACAGAGGTTAGATGGTGATAAGGTCGGTACAAAACCTCTTCTTTAGTTCTCTTTCAGCACCTGAAGTCGCGGCTCGCTGTCGAAGTCACTGATCACAGAAATGCCTGACTTACAGACTCCAGTAAAGAGGTCTGTCAGTGATTTCTGATTAAGTTCTGTTAACAACACGGCCAACCTGACTTGAACTGTCGGCTTGAACTGTATCCGCTCTCAGTTGTGATCTTCCGCAAGCTTTTTTTTTGTCTTACCTATTTTCTTTTGTTACTTAATAATTTTGAATAACTGTAATAAGTTCAGATTTATGTACAAGTAAAAAAAGATAATAAACAGTATTTGTTTTCACTTTAGAAAATAAAACATCTATGATTTGTTTAAAAAACCTAGAGAAAAACTACAGAAAAATTAATATAATACACGTTAAGTGTATGTTTAGAAATAAAAAATAAGCTTTTCACATTCTGATGACTTCAAACGTACATGTCAGCACTTATAAATAAGGAAAACCTTTAAAGTATATTTAAATGGGGATAAATAGGAAGAACTAATCTATTCAAAATCACTGTGGACCTCTTAAACGATTATCCAGGAATTTCTCCATTGGAAGTGTTGAGGGACGACACCAATATTCATGTTATCGGCCTTTTGTGCTGCCGGACACCGGGAAAACTGAAAAGATGTTTTCCCAGATCAGAAATTACACCAGCCTCCATGGACACAGCTGACAGGTAAAACCAGCAGCAAACAATGTTCTGATTGAAAAACTATGCATTTCATCTGAAAGTATTAGAAAGAAAAACTGACTGACTGAATTGGAAATAACTATGAGTTAAACTCAAAAACACATGCATGTTCTACACAAGAAAGGCAAAAAGAAAAAGTTCAAAGCTAAAAATTGATATGTACCCCCACAAGCGTGTGTTGGATGCCCTTTTGCAGGGCACCGACTGAAACAAAACACCATCATATTCCCAAAGCAACGGGATCATAGATTACATATCACATAGTGATGGACATTCTCAGACTCCTCCACTTTATAACTGCAATAGATTTCAGATGAGGATAAACACTTTGAAACCTAATCGACGGCCTGGGGGCTGAGCTCCGGTACAGAGGGAGAAAGGAGTGAGCGAGCTGGAGAAACAGGGAAAGAAAAAGGATTGAGGTCATTGGTAACATTTACAAATTGAATGTGTGATCAAAGTGTTATGCCTGAATGGGAAAAAATGAGGGGGGGTCTAGACGGACAAGGTGTGGACCCCAAATGTTATTCATTAGGATTTGCTTTTCCTCCCATTTCTCTCTCTCTTTCTCACTTTCTCGCGTGCTTTTTCTACTCTTCTTCATGCCAATCTGTGACTGATTTAAACGTCTGGTGCTGAAGGAGACGGTCGCCAGGGGGAAACGGGATCCTGACGAGGCTGAGCTGCACTGAAAGAGCCTGAAGCGGAGAGAGGGCGACCGGGGCCTTTCACGTTAGTTTAAACTGACACCTCTGCTCACCTCAACGGAGGCGGCACTGAAATTCACACCACTGCCAACTGGATTCACAAACCTGGATGTGCGTGACTCTGGTTTGGAAGATCACTGCTGTGGTTTCCTAATGGTGATCCAACTTTGGTTTTTTAAAAGCACAATAAACAATCACATTGGTGTATTCTGGGTAAATTATTGCAACAGGTTGAAAAGATAATATTTCTTGTATATTTCTCTTTTTTAATAAAATAGGTTTACCATGATCTTGGACTGGTCAAATATGTAAAAAAAAAATGTCAAATATTAAAAAAAACTGTGTAGGAGGATTAGCTGTTCAATACCGTTAAAAGGTCTCAAATGCCTTTAAACAATTAAATCTGTCACTTGTAGAAACAAAGTAGAAACAAACTCACAAAAACTTAAACTCAAGTCAAGCTTTATTAAAATACTGTCAGAATTACTCACCCTCATGTTGTTCCAAACCATAGTGACTTTCTTTCTTTCTTTCTTTCTTTTGTGTAACATGTTTTGTTTAGAATACTTGATTTATACTTAATGCTCTTTTTCAATGAAAGTGGATGGTCACCAACATTTAATTTTAATGAAATGTTGATGAATGTGTCACCAACATTCTGTCTGCCATCTTATTTTGTGTTCCAGACAAGAAAGAAATTCATAGCTTCTGGTACAACATGAGGGTAAGTAAAGATTCAGATGACAGAACTAAGATTTTTGGGTAAACTGTCCCTTTAAGAGGCCCAAATGCTATAAAACATTTCTGTCTGCATTTAAGAAGAGATGAGAATGTCTTACAGAGGGAAACACTTCCCTTTACCTCACTCTTAGGTTAGGGCAGAGGTGAAATCGGTGATATCTCCACCTTCACACCTCTTAAATGAATATGAAACACCAAATTGACCATAACTCACCCCTGAAAGTGCTCCTTGGACCCACAATTCCGATCTTCAAAGCTGACAAACTTCCTGTGCTTAGCCCCCTGGTTGTGACCACCCCAAGCTGAAGAGGAGGGGGGCAATTGCTTAAGAGAGAAACAGTGGAGGAAGGGAAAGATTTTGGCCCGCAGTTACTATTAGCCCTAATTGCTGGATGAGGTGAAGGCCTTTGAAGGCACAGTATTTGTCCCAGGGCTTTAATGCTGATGAATGCACAGGTTTCTTTGAGTTGTCATTGGCAATTGAGTTGGGATCAATATTTACAAAACAGATACACAACTCCGGACGTGCCGCTGGCCGGTAAAGTGTTTAAATATGTGGAAGCAGAGCAATAGGTTGACATCACTTTTTGTTTGACACACTTTCATCTGTGTGAAATTAAATTCATTAAAATATATATTAGCGTTTGTTCTGTTCAGTTTAGTAGAATTCAAATGCAACTTGGCTGTGAAAGTAACTAATTAAATCTCTAGTCATTCTCCACAACCTCATACACTGGACAGACCCACAATTATTAGACTTATGGTTACCTTTAAAAGGCAGTGAGTTAGGGGTTAATTTGCACTAAATTAAATGAATTAGGCGTAGGAAAAAACAGCCTCCCGCAAACATTTCTGCTTTTAATCTTAACGGTCCGAAATTGATTCAAGCTGATGAATTTGCGATTGGTTATGATTGATTAGGCCGCAGTCGGGAAAAGAAAGGGCTGGCGTCAAATTCGCATTTTGCAGAAAAACAGGCACCCCGCATCCATCCATTATCATCCCTCCATCCTCCGGGGAGGGAGGAGGGACAAGCGGAGAAATGAAAGTTAACAGCGGTGTTTAACATCCATCGAAACAGATGCCTCTTCATTAGGGCTTGGTTCAAAGCCAGCATGGCCACCGGTCGCTGGAGGCAGTGTATTATGGGATGTGGACAGAGGGCAGGTACTGCGTGGGGTGATTAAGGCACTGAATAAGCAGAATAATAACTCGGAGAGGTTCCCAGCACTTGCACAGTCAAAACAGAAACATGTGGGCTAATGTTAGGTTTCAAACCTCTGGTCATATCGCTGATGCTACAGAGCTCTCCAGGCTTTAAGTTAGGAACGGTGCTAAATCATAAACATGTTGCCAGGGATTCCCTTGGGTTGTCACGGAAACCATGGATAGGCTTAATCACTGTTTAAAGCTTTAACAACAAGACCAAATCTGACCCCTGAGGAATCTGTTTGAAACATATACAGTAGACTGATACATTTTACACTTTTGCATGAAATAAACATATTTAGGTTTTATATATTCCTTTGTTTAAACACTACAAATATATATAAAAAAGCACTATTATACTCTTCTAGTCTATGAAACATGCATCTGTATCATTTCAGAGCGAGTGAGTGTTAAATGATGGGACTTTACAGTAAGCACCACTTTAACCTTTTAAATATTTAAATATTTTCATTATGGCACATATGGTTAGTGTCCTCTGAGTTTCAGCAAGATGTCATTGGCAGGCAGAAAGGGGAAAAAACAATATGTCACTTCAGAGGTGCCACCATGAATTAAAAATAAAAAGTAAGAGTCTCTTACTTTAACAATTGCAGTTTAATAGTTCTGCTTATGGCAAATACAGTAACATTATACATTCCATATGATACCAGTCAGTTAAATGGTGTGATCTCAATGAAGTTACAGGAAAATACAGGAAAATGAAACAAAAGAAACATTAAAGAGTTACTTGTTGCCACATTTAGTTACCAATGGCACAATTTATTTTCAACTATTGAATATTAAATACATAAACATGGTGATAATTTTATACAAACGTGTTTCTGTAATGATTAAAGCAATATTGGTTTCATTAGTTTTAGTCTTACTGTATGGCAGATTAAAGCCAGTGTGTTGTGGGAAAACCAACATACTCCAGAGGCTGTGTGTGTGTGTGTGTGCTTCCAATTGTTTCCAATGAAAAACAAATTAAAAACCAAAGGACTGTCTGGTCTGAACAGTAAAATGAATTGAAAGCAGAGGGGTGATTTACTGTATTTGGAGTGAGAGCAGAATCTGAGCTGATGTGATTAAATTCAGCGTGTACACAAGCACTGAAATAAAAGCAACAGCTGTGTGTTAATGTAACAATCTATTTCAGTTGAACATGTCTGACGTAAGAATGTCAAAACAGTGTTTTAGAGCAAACACACTTAAATCCCAATTCATTAGCCCAAAACTGAGTTACACCTAGTCAAATACAAATGTAAAAACAGTAGTCATCATTCTTTCCACCTTACTGGCTTTATACAGCTTCACTTCCTCACAGAGACACATACAGCGTTTCTCGCAGACACTTGGTGTGAGTTACGCCATGAATAAACTTACTAAATAAAAAATCATCCCAATATGATCTACTTTCACTCACTAAACCTTTTCATCCAATCTGGGTTGCCATGGGGATGAGCAATTGCATATGGTATGCATGCCTGAGCTCGGGCGAGCTCTGAGCACAACACGCAAATGTGTTCTGCTTAAAGTGCTAATTTTACATATTTAATGCCAGACAGCCATTTTCATACGAGCTGGAGAATGAAAGAGAGAAAAAGTGAGTGATTATGTTTGAGCGACAGAGTACATATTTCTTTATTCTATTGCTGCACTTTGTGTCATTTCTGTCCACTCACAGCACTTATTTTTAGCCCGTCCCATTCTTAGAATGACAAACTGCGTTATTTTTGATGTGTTTCAGTTCTAAAGCATAACCTCAGAGTTCACCCACACCTGAAAATGCTGTCATCATATACTGTTTAGAGCTGTGTTTCACAGAACAGAAAAAGAGACATTTCAAAAAATGTTGATGCTGCTGTTTAACATACAATAAAAGTAAATGGTGACTGGGACTGCTAGTCATTAACCTTTAAGTAGAAAAACAGCAGTTCAACCAAAGCAGATACAATCACATCCAGTACAAAACAGAATAATAAGTCTTGCTCAGATGATGAACTTAAAATCTGAGGCAAACATAAAAAGGAACTTTATTTTGAACTATACACTGCGTCCCCGTCTTTTATGGTTGATTAGGCAGATTAGTGGATTTAGCTGTGTTATTTTAGGGGAGGTAAAGTGAGATTAGGACTAAATGTGATGAGTGTAGTGAGGTAGAAGGCTGAGGGGCCGGTCCCAGTTCTCAGTGTTTGGGTGGTACAGAGTGAGTTAATGTGTGTTATTATCTCTCCTCCAGCTGGGATCTGACTTTCTCTGTCTGTCCGCATCTGTGCCATAGCCACACATACACACACACACACTTGCATATGTGGTTTATGAGAACTCTCTATAGACTTAATGGTTTTTATACTGTACATACTGTATATTCAACCCCACTACCTTAACTCCAAATTTAATGAAAAAATTAATGAATGAAAAAAAAAATCATCATTTAGACTTTTTTAAGCAATTTAATTGAGGACATAGGAAGTGTCTCTGTGAACCAATTTTACATTATTTTACAATTTTATTACATGTCATTATACACATTTGTGACTCTCATAAACCACATATTCAACCCCCACACACACACACACACAAAAACACAATAAAATCTCGTGTGTATCTTGAAACACGAAAATGATTCTTAGTAATGAGTAAAAATGCAGCTCAAATAATAAATAAAATGTCAGAGCCACAAGGCTCTAAAGATGTCTAAATGTAAACCCTGAGATCTCTACTTAAAAGACTCAAGGTTTTTCAAACAGACAAACAATGTCTACTACTTTATTAGTGGTAAAACTAAAAACATCGTTTTGCATGTTCAGCCTCGTGCAGAACTGAGTGTTTTCTCAGCAGTAGCGTGTCACTCTGACAGTATGGCTGCCTCCAGATGCACAGATGGTGAACTGCTTTACCCCAGTGTGGTAATACTGCCTCCTCTTATGCCTAAAAGCAGGACGCCAGCTTCAGGCCCACAGCCATGCAGTTACACTGAACTGGGGTCTCATTACTGAAGCCTGGTGGGCCGTTAGCTTGTGTAGGTTGAGGGGTAATGATAATTTTTAAGCTGTTTTACTGGTATTTTTGGTTTTGGAATACAGAGCATGGGAACTCTGAAATTGTTCTGAATTCAGATCTTTATCCTGAAAGTACCTGTGTGTACACACAAATCTGAATTCAGAACAAATTCAGAACAACAGTGCACCATCTGTCCATATTTCTCAAAATAACAATGTTTGTAGTCTCAATTAAAACACTCAAAAATACGATTACATGAAGTGTTGATAGTAACTTTAATTTTTGTTACCCCTAAAATGAAAATTCCATAATCATTTATTCAAATGCATGTGTCTAAACTATTTACTTTCTTTAATAGTTATATACAGCAGAATGTCATTTCTCTCCAGCAAACACTCTCTAAAAAGCTTTGCAGTTGTTTCAATCTCTCCCTCTTTTATCCATTTCAAAGTCAAGTAAGGTGACTTTATTCCATATTAGCTTCAACTTCAGTGTAATTAGCTCACTAAGTGCTAGCAGCAGATCACTGGAGTTTCTGCTAGCTTACGGGTCACATGCAGAGGATTGGAGAGTTTGGGGTCTGAAAGGTGCTAGATTACATGTTCTAAGTTCTGTGGGTGAGTTAGTCATTTCTCTGTGTTTGGGTAGAGCAGAGAATAGAGCAAAATGTGTTAGTGTTACATAATGCTCTGTGTGTGTGGAGATATTGCTGCAGATTCACAAAAGTACTTCTATGTAATATTACAATGATTTATAACAGTAATTTACAGCATCTTCTGGTGATTATGGACTATTGGTAAACTTCTGAAACTCACTTTGTGAAAGAAAGACCACATTTGTTTTCCACAAATCCAGGATACTGTCCGAGAAGAGTAATGATATAACATAAATATTAACTAAATTTCTGTTGAAATAAATAAATACCTTTATACAAAAGGGAAACGAGGCCAAACATGCTCCCTGGAACATTCTCAAATGATTTTGGGATAAAATGGATAACCAGGTTTAAAACATTTAGTCTTATAGATACTTTGTCAGCATTTTCTGTTAGCTTAAAAAAAGTATCACTGAAAATTTCCTCTTTAATCTCTCGATTTAACATACAGAGATTCAGCTTGAGGAAAGACACTGCGCTTTTCTCCCAGACAGCAGAACCATCAGACAGACAGATGAGTGACAGCTGACCGACTCTGAGAGCCACTGGCTGCATGACACGACTCACAAACTGAGAATGGCAACAGAGGGAAACTGCCTGTGCATTGCTCTGGCTCTAATGTAGCTCGATTTATCTGTTTAATCATCTATAAGCATAAAACAGAGAGAGGGAGAAAGAGAGAGAGAAAGAGAGAGGTGGGTGTTTGCAGTCTGTTTTTGAGAAGGAATGGAAGGCAGTGACTGGTTACACAATCGTGATGGATTACAGTGGAAGAATTAAACTAAAGGACAAAGACACCGATATCTTCAACTCAATTAAAAAACAAACCAACAATAAACTCAGCAGCATCTTAAACTGGATTGTTTTCTGGTAAGAGGATATGAATTTTAAGGTCACATTCTTTTAAGACTTATACCCCCAGTAACTGACATAAAGTGTTATATATAGTTCAGGTAACAGAAACCGGCTGAAGACGTATCTCGAGCCGTCTCTGCTCTAACCCAGATGAAGGGATGCCATTGTGTGACACCTGACAGGAACAGATATCTGATTCACTTTATCATTCACTGTGAAGACAAAAGCCTCGGGAAGGAACGACAGTCTGTGGCTTTGCCTTAATATCCTAAAACCATTTCATTTGTTGAAAAATAAATCATAATTCAATATAATCACCAAATAGCCGGTAAGTCCCTCAATCAATAGTTCTTTTGACGAGCTGGTTTGAGAATTAGACGTGTGATGACAACAAAATCCAAAATCTTAATCCTTGGTGACAAGAACACATAAATCCTCCAACTCAACAGTATTTCTGGGAATCTGTTTTATAAACACATGGGCTTTAAAATCCTTTATTTGTTATTCTCTGGGCAGAAGCACTTAAAACAGTGAGTGTGCAGTAATGGATGGACTAGTTCCTGCGAGTTATGTAAGATAACTGTGTGCGATGGAGAGACGCGGGAACACTTCGAGCCTGAGGGCAGTAGCTAATTGAATTGCATTTACTTCACTTGGCCAGGCCGTATGCCCAAAATACACAAATACACACACATACACACACTCACTCAGAAATAAATTCAGAGCCGTTTTAACCAAATGGTGCAGTTACAGGATAAAATGAAAGCGAGGGGGGAAGGAAGATAGGTAGAGAGAAAGAAACAAACGGAGGCTTTATACCAATATTGCAGCTTTATAAGGCCCATTCTTTCCCTGCGTGGCCCAGCTTCAGATGAGCTTACGAGGGTCACGTGACAGACCCTCAAAGTCATTCAAACTGCACTTCTCTTGCCATCAAGCTGCCTTTAAAATATGTCCTCAAGTCTGTTTAAGAACAAATCACAGTTGAAATACTGTAAATAAGAGGCTCAAACTCGTGAGGCATTAGGGTGCATAAGGAGAAAAGGAATATCTTATTATCTTATAATAATAATATGACCAATTAAATACATACACACACACATTTATATTCTCTTATATTTATATATTTTTTATATTCTGTTAACCAGGTGGCAGCGTTACAGTGGTACAGCGTTTATAAAAAATTAGCTAGCTAAACTATAATGTACTTCATTTACTAATTAAGCCCATTTATGAAAGACTCAGTGCTTAAAAAAGTACTACCCCAGCAATGTTATCATATAGCCAACAATTCTTACAAACATGCTTGTAACAAATTATTGTGTCTTATAAAACAGGTGTCAGAATTCACTTGGGAAAATATTATCAGAACCTCAGTTACATAATCCCATAACAACAGCAAAGAAGAAATTCTAGGAACCCCCTTTTTTCCTCTTAAACCAACATTTGAGGAAAACAAAGTGTTAAAAGAAATCAAAACAAATAGAGGATAAAAAGAAGAGGAAATTTAAACAAACACTGTTGGCAGAAACCACAACTATGAAAAGGCCTCGAACTGTTAAATTACTTCAGGGGTCAGAGTTTGACCAACACATGCTTTGTGTTAGATGACCCGCGGTCGTCACGCCTAAAGAGACAAAATCAAATAAAACAATACCCACAGTTCAGAAACATTTCACTAAGAACTGTTGATGGCTGTTGTGATTTAAGTATTTTTGATTAAATTGACTTTAATTGGCAAAAATATACACACACACTTCCCAAACCCATCACAAGCACCTTTTTCTCTCTTTTGTGTTGGAGACAGTAAAACATAACAACGGCTTGGTGTACCTCTAACCTAACTAAACCTGGCTTTGTTAAGCCTCATGAGTTTGGGACAATGGTCTCTTACTATATCAGTGTGTGTGTGTTGTGTGTGTGTGTGTGTGTGTGAGAGAGAGAGAGAGAGAGAGAGAGAAAGAGAGAGAGAGAGAGAGAGAGAGAGAGAGAGAGAGAGAGAGAAGGCCCCTGTAATTACTGCCACTGAGCAGCAGGACTCAATTGAAGATGACACTGGACCTTCATTACAAAATCAAGTGCTGTTTTTGCAAATTATGCTGGATTAGTTGAACACAATGAATCAGACCCATTGAGACTTAAATCAGTCACAAAGTGCAAAGAGCTCGTCTTCTGCAAACTTTGCCCTGAACAATGGCCACTTTTTATACAGGGTGGGAGAGAGTTATCAGACACTGAACAAACTGCTGATCATGTGTGTGTGGGGGGGGGTGGGGGTGGGGGGGGACTGGACTTGTGATGTGTTTCGTGATGTGAGGAATTTTTGTTTCAGATTTCAGATTTATATAAAGAATGTTGTCGAGTTTTAGACAATTGTTTATAATTTTAAAGAATATAAATGTAATTTTATGATATAAGCGTACTTCATATATGTCAACAAAAACAGTATTTGAACAAAACTTAAAAAACAAAAAACCTGCTAGGTGACTTTTTATACATGAATCCATTTCAGTGACATCAAATGCTACATAGCACATGACAGGCCTATAACTCAAAAGATCCAGTCAGCTGTAGTGAGATCTGACTGGTGACTTCCTACCTGTAAGCAAACAGACATTGATTCAACATGGCAGCCGTGGGCTGGCCTCTGCAACTTTCTCAGCCTCCCCAAGTAATTGGTGACCCTTGAACTCTGGCTCATGTGGCAAATGTGTGGATGTGTAAAAGAGAAAATAAGATTTTTCTACCTCTTTTACAGTTTTATCTTTCATATTAATATACTGTACATTGTAATGCATGAAAAGTTTAATGTGCAACTGTATTTGCTATCTATTACTTATTTCAACTTAAAAATGTGTTAATTTTATACTATTTAAAATATGTATTTAACAATTTTAGAACCTAATTTTGCATTAAACAAGTAACTTGCAACAAACCCTTTAAACTAGTTTAACTGCTGTTATCAGGTAAGTAATTCTAGTTAGTATGACGTGTTGATTATCTCTTGAGATAATCAGTGTTAACAAATAAATTTAATGGAAATATTTGTAAACAATAGATTTTTATGACTAATTTGAGATAATGATATTATGGGATTATAAGAACTGATAAGATAATTAGTGAAAGCTTAAAATTTATTCCAATTGGTAAGTGCATGCATGAATGATTATGATGTCATAATGCTTTCAGTGAGGGAGTTCGGAGTGGAATTTAATTTTACGCATCAATGGGGTGAACTAATCATAAATATTAATAACAAGTTAGGTATGTGCCTGCTGGTGTATATATATATATATATACATTGGTCAGGTTTTAGCAAAAACAGTTATGTACATAGGGTTGTTTAACTACCTTGGTAACTTTTATTAACAATTCACATCATGCAAAACTGAAATCTGACAGATTTCAGAGCACTGTGCACTGATGAGTTTGTTTAACACGGTGAATGACAGGAATCGAGTCATTGTCTGTCAGACTTTAGCATAAGCAAGTTAGCTGATCTGCCTGAACTGCTGAGAGCAAGCTACACTCCGACTGTCGCTTTCTGCTGTACAAATCAATTTGTCTCCACTGATGGAAAATAATTGCAAAGCAAACAAATTATCTCTGCCACATTGAGCACAGCTCACCTCACACGAGAGACAGAGAGAGCGGGAGAGAAACAGAGAGAGCGGGAGAGAAACAGAGAGAGCGGGAGAGAAACAGAGAGAGCGGGAGAGAGACAGAGAGAGCAGGAGAGAAACAGAGAGAGCGGGAGAGAAACAGAGAGAGCAGGAGAGAGACAGAGAGAGTGGGAGAGAAACAGAGCTCTTTTGACATGGAAGCACAGGCCATGATCCGCAGACTCCATCCATAAATGTTCTGCTGAAACTGGTGTTTTATGTACAGGACCACCAGTTATACAGGGAGAAAAGTAATAAGGAGGGTCTAAATTGCACATCAAAAAAGGGTTATTTAAAAAAATAAAATAAATAAACAAGCAGATAAAGATGTTACAAAGTAAATCCCTCCCCACCCTCCCAAAGATTATGCAACAATGATCTAAATATATAACTATATAATTTTTTTATATTATATAAACAATGCTTCAATGTGTGTATTTTTGTAATGTAAATACTATAGCATTTATTATTAATACTTATTTTTATACAACATACAGCACTGTAACTACAGTAAGGCTGGCATTAGTGTTATAAAAGTAACTGCTGAGGTTGTGACTGCTGTCAATGATGAGAGATATGTGGAAATTTTACATAATGTGATATAGAAAGCAAAAGTTGAATGTCAAACTCTTACAAATAAAGGAAAATCACAGCTGAGGTGCATTTGGTTGGTCACGAGTGCGACTAAAAACAGTTGGAATAAATACCTAATGAGTTGCTCAAGAAAGATGTGCAGAGACTCTGTTAAGATGGCATGACTCCACTCTGGTTATCCTTCAGGCTAATGCATCAAAATGTTTGCCACAATAAACTAGCTAGCAAAAGCTATCAACTTAACTACATTTATCCGTAACCTGACAGTAGCTCAGTTACCTTTAAAACAGCGTAGTTTTCCAGTAACTTAATACATTTTCCAGCAAGTAGCATTATAGCAAGATCCAAAGCAAACCAGCAATGGTTTCCTTCAAACAGCTCACAAACTAAACTTGTGCATTACCGCCATCTGTTGTTCTTTCACGCATGTTGCAACTCAGAGATCGTCTTATTTTTACGTAAAGCAGGAGTTTGGATTTATTGCAGTTACATTTCAATATTTTATCTAAATGGGGAATTTCTTTGTAAAGCCACTGGGACAACACCTGCAGTTTTCTTATATATTATGAGGAACGGCCATGCAGATTGTAGATGCTCTTCTCTGAAGAAAGGCAGCGGAGAAAAATGTCGTCGGGTCTCAAACACTAAAGATGATCCGAACACAAACATGTTAAAAAGCTATTGAAATCAGTAGTAGGTATATCTGCATAGAAAATATTGTATCAAGGCTCACAGCTGAACTTTCAAATGATCTCTGTACTCAGGTTTACATTTGATATTTTGCTTTCAACATTTTTGATTTGGTGTTCAGATTATTATTCACCTGTAAAGGTGTAACATATATGTATATTATAATATTAACTAAACCTTAGACAAGATCTTTATGTTATTATCTTGAAAAGCTGTCGATTCCTCATGCAAGACTCCTTTAGTTACATTTATGGTGTACAGTGTTTTTACAGTACATCTACAGTACATTTACCAGTAACTTCGGATCAGTAACTTTTGGGTGTGATAGGTACGCAATTTTTTCACAGAAATGCTTTTAAACAGTGTAATAGCGACTATAACTATATAAATGCGAGCTTGCCTATGGGTAGGTGAAGTTGACGTCAATGTTATATAGACTTTGTTGCCATCTAGCGGGTCAAGCACCTAACTGGATACGACAATTGATGTTATCAGCTGGTAAAATGTTTGTAAAACAGACTTATCTCTATTAAAAGTTTAATTACACGAACACAGAAGTGGCTTATATAAAGTAAACAGTAGAAGATAACTGTAGTAAATAAAAATGACTTATAAATGATAATAATATAATGAATTATAAGAAAAAACATTCAAGTGTTTTAAATACAATAAACAGTACTGCTAATACTTTAATAGCAGCCTTAAAAGTCGGCATGATAAATATGCTTGAGCAAGAAAGATAAATGTGCTATTTTATAGACTATACAATAGCAGGAATACATTCACTGTATTCACGCTAGATGGCGGTGGAGTGTTCAGTGGAAAGTAACCTATCTTTCCTAATTTCAAGCCTGTATTGTTTAACTGTGGTATTTGTATATTTGCAAATAGGAGCAGAAAACATTTGCTTTCAAATTGAGCATTTGTATGCTACATTTCCTCAGTTATCCAGTCCAGCTTATCCATACAAAAATTAATAAATACTGAACATTCTAGTTTTATCAAAATAATTCAAAGACACAAATAGTTATGTCTGCAAAACTATATGCATTTAGAAATTGCATAGTATTTCCCCAGAACTTAACTCACTATATATATGAAGGGTGTTCACACATTAGCAAAAGTCTTCTTCCTGAATTGTTCATGTATAAATGGCGGGGCAGTGAGCTTAAAATCATAAGAATTGTGCATTTTGTGTCTATAAACGGAATGATGTGGCAGTCTTAGGGAACACCATTGCCAAAATATCAAAGTACAGTAAAAACTTTCTCTGCTTTGTCCTGGATTCACTGTAATTACAGTTATTTTTGACGTCTGTAATTTACTCTTTCGTAAAACTGACTTTTCTATATTATAATTTAAGACTAAAGACTAAGCCATGCTTAACAAAAAACTTTAAAAGCATTCTGTGTGAAGTTGTGAGTGTTCTTTTACTGAGTATATATTGACAGATGACAGGAAAGCATAAAAAGATCCATTTAGAAAATTCTCACAAGAGTGTTTTAGAATAACAAGGACTTTAAATGTCTTCTAAATGCATCTTCATCTTCTTTTAAACACATCTTCAGCATTCCAAGTTTCAGAGTGTGAATGCTAGGTAGGTAATGCACTACATCAAAAATAAATAATGTTTCACACTTAACTTTACTATACTACTATAAATAATTTTATTTCAATACATACATTAATAACATACATTATAATACAATGTTACAGCTCACATTTACAGTAAATTAGTGTGCAAACTTTGTTCCGTTTTATGTTACGTTATGTTTAATTCAATAAAAAAATTCCAGTGATTGGAAAAGGTTAACCTATTGTGACAATCCTCAAAAACACTCCAGTAACTGTAGACATAACTGTACAAGTACTGCTTGTACAAACAGGTGGATTGAATTGCTTAGCCCATTCCATAACAAATAAAAGCTGAAGGTATTTTGATGTAGGAGTATTTGGGCCTCTTTAACACATGCCTACAATCAGGGCTTCATTATTTTACTTCAGTTTAACACCCTTCTGTCCTGCCCTCTTTTGTGTTTGGTTAAAACGGGTAGCAGTTAGTGGCAGCAGTGATGTGTGTAGAAAATAAGCCATTCATGTCTAAACTGTGCCATTGCCCTTATAATTATCCACATTGAATGCATTTATTATTTATTTCAGGCTTGTTGCCTCACAAAGACCAAATTTCAGTGTAATATTAATATTCATTTTAACATTTTAATCTCATTTCCAATTATAATATTAGTCCGTGTCGTGGGCAATTTAATCTGGCATTTATCTCTAAAAGTGAACTCAGTATTTTTTCCTTAAGTTGTCTGTTCAGCCTTTACTAGTGACAGTTATCCTTTAAGAGTTTGGTGACCCTCCGGGTGTAGAATTCACTGGTGTCTGAAGGGCTGCTCTGATTGGACAGCGAGTATGAGTTCCGTCTTAAAATCTTATTGCACACTCCAATGAGGGCCTTCTTGTACTGTTGCCTTAACAGTGAGTAGACAAAAGGGTCGGAGGCTGCTTTGCTGTACATCAGGCACTTACTCATGACTCCCCAATAAACGCTGATGTTTACAGAGGGAAACAGCTCAGTCAGTCTGTGGGGAAAAATAATGTAACTTATTACAGACACGTTTGATATGGTAAACAGGAATTGCATATTTTATGATCATGTGGCAAAGTAATTACAGTAAATTAGCATCGTGTCTCTCCAGTAGCAGCGGGTAGTAAGATTGATATAGAGGTTGATTTAATTGCCATATTATATAATACATGCAGGGAAATATTATATAATTCTCTTTTGATATTACTTGGTGAAATACACAGTGCTTATATATGTAGGATATTAAGAATGACTAAATATGTCAACAAAATAAATACATACATTTCCTAACACCATGTATTTAGTAACAGTTCCTATACACACACACACACACACGACTTAACCACTTTATTTATGGACTAATTGCAAAGCCAATCAAAACCGCAACAGAAGACAGGAATAAATTATATTAATATAATAAAAAATACTTCATGAATATTAATGATATTAATAAAATACCTCGTAATAACGTATGGGGCAAAGCACATGACGAACGACCCGATGAATATGCAGATTTTCTTGATGGCTCTTCGTCTCCGTCTTTTCTGCTCGAGTAAACACCGCTGTTTCACACTACGAGGTTTCAAAGAATGTTCATGAATACACAAAAACAAACGTTTATAATAGTTTTCACTACGTTCGTGCTATTAAACGTGTAAAAGAACGTGTGTTCTGTACCTTGGGTGAATGTCGACAAGCAGCAAGAGCGTCTGCACCGTTATAACGTCTATCCTCCTGCAATGAAAGCGTGCAACTTGTAGCACTTTCAGGTACGTGAAACACAGGATAAAAAGCGACAGGGCGAAAGTGGCTCCGTGAAACACAACGGTAAACACCGTGAACCGACCGCGGCCGTCTTCCTCCGTGAGATGAAGAATGCATGAAGCGTAAACCGGATTATAGTCGACCCACGACAGCAGAAGAGCAGGGAGCGAGAAAGCAAGCGAGTGCAGCCACGCGTAGCTCACCATCAGCACCGCGTCCCTGTGTCTCATTTTGCTGGAGTAACTTAAAGGAAACACCACCGCTATCCAGCGATCTATACTGAGAGCTGCCATGCTCAACATAGCGTTCGTGGTCAGCAGAGTGTCCATAAAGCTCACTGTGTAACAAAAGCCGTCCCCGAATGGCTTTTGACGTTTCACGACCCCCAGTAGAGTCGAGGGCATGTTGAGAGCGGCGATGAGGATGTTGCAGAAAGACAGATTGATGATGAAGATGCCCGGCACCTGTGCGCGCACCTCCGCGCTGCAGCTGAAACATAGCAGCACCAGCAAGTTCGCGACGAGCGACACGACGGCGATCACGATGAGAAGCAACTCCAGCAATGTTTCAAAAAAGTTCATGTCTCTGTTCCAGGTCAATATCGGCAGATTGGTCGCTTCAAACCGGTCCTCGGTGGGTCATCTTTACCGGTTTCCATTGTGCCCGAAGACGAAGCAGATAAGTCGTTTGAGACGAGAGCTGTCCAGTGTGCTGAAGTGATCTATGAGTGACAGACTGTCGGGATTTATCGAGACGAATCCTGTCGTTCACAACTGATGGAAAATGTTGAACTTTGCATGATTTTAGTTCGTTAAGCACCGTAATGTTCGCCAGGAAACGGTGGATGGAGAGCGCGCATCTGGAGCGCGCGTTCGTGCGCATTACAGTTCCGCTCCTCTGAGCGCTCCGGCTCACGTGCAGCCGGTTTATTACATGTGACGTTTGGCCGGTGGGCGAGATAGTCGAAGCAAGAGGCGAGTTTTGTGAACCCAAGGAAGATGCAAGACTGGTGCAAAAGCAAATTTATTTTGGAGACCGGGGCTCTTCCTGTCATTCTTCCTTTTTTACTCCAGTTAGTTTTGCTCAGGGCAGATCTATTTTGAGAGCTTAAGTTTTGTACATTTATATCCCTGTAAGCTGAAATCTTGACAAGAAATAAAGCTATTGCACATTTCCATAGTTATTATCCAGATCAGAATATATGGCCTGTAGTTCAATAAACACAAGTTGTCACATTATATACAGTGAGTACAACAATGTCACAATGTACACCTGTCATTAGCTTGTCATAGGCTTTTCAGTAAGATTTTAAACAGTAAATCAATTATAAAGCATCAAACAAAAATTAAAACATTGTTTTAAAGAACGTAAACATATAAACACTGTATAAAAGAACAACATGCATGTGACAGCCTGGCACCGCCTGACCTTAATGTGAAAAAAATCATTATATAGTTGCCCCCTGACGAAATGTATGCAAATGTATGTGTTTGTAAAGAGTTTTATTGTGTGCAGTTGTTTACAATGTTATCATGCTACTTTTAAATACATCAAACAGACATGCCATATTTTCTATTTCCTTCCATTTTAATTTATTCTTGCGTGAACAATCGTGAAAATGATTCTTTTATATGCACATGCAAATACACCAGCTCTACTCTGCCACCCTTTAGCAGGTAAAACCAACCGCTCTTTTTTTCATCACCATGGCAACTCATAATAAAGGGTGTTTTTACTGACATTAGCATCCACTCTTTTGAGCCCTTATTATTTTCTCTTTCTTAGACACATTTCATAAATTGTGGTCATGCAGTGGACAATTAGTGTGGTATTTTAAGGCCACTGGTATGTGTTTGATATGGTATTAGTGCTGTTTTACATCTGATAGTTAACCAGCACTTTCAAGTTGTCAAGAGTTAAGTTTAAATCAGCACAGTTATTATCAACATTGTTAGGAATTTAGTCACATATAAGACTTTAATTTATAAATCCTCATACAACTTTAGAAAACTTAGAATGTAACACATTTGATGGTTTTTTTTCTCAGTTTTGGATGAAATGATGTTGACTGTTTATTTATAGGCCTGCTGCATTAAGAAAGGCTTAAATTTCACTTGCAATATAAAATAGTAGCAGAATTGACTTCAATGGAAAATTAAATCATTGTCTACTTTTGTTTCACTGCATAGGGGCCATTGCAAACCCCAAATAAAATACCATGTTCAGACACACACACACACACACACACACACACACACACACAGTAAGTGCTGTGTTCTCATTGTGTGTTTAGCTGTTAGCTCTGTCCATGGTCACATTCTTGATGTGTTGACTGTTGTGTTGATTGTGCAGTAAAGAAGAAAACCTCTTTATGTTCATATCTTCAGATAGACCCTGAGAGGATGTTACGCAAGAAAGTGCTGATGGCAGAGTCACTTAAGATGCCAACAGTCATGGTATACCTCTCTGAAAGAAAGAAAGAAAGAAAGAGAGAGAGGGAGGTGGGGGGGGATTACATAACAGAATGCCCAGAAGCTAGAACAAGGTTGTTGTTTTTGGCATTTTGGTCTAAGTGCATGTTAAGCCATTTAAGTGTTCCTGTGGCTCAGTTGGTACAGCATTGCCCTAGCAGCACAAAAGGTTGTGGGTTCGATTCCCAGGGCAAAAAACGTACTGACAAAATGTACAACTTGAATGTACTGTATGTTGCTTTGGATAAAAGTGCTTTGACCAATGCATAAATGTAAAGACATTATAAAGTCCTTGTTACAATATAAACATAAAGTGAGCTACAACTACATACAAACATATAAAACACGCACAAAATAATCCTTTACTGTTTTAACAAGAGTAATGTACCTACTTTTGATCCAATCCAACATTACTGTACGTCTGATGGTGATTTCAAAATGTCTTCATCAAAGTAGCCTGACACAATTTCATACAATCATACAAACTGTTTATAGAACAGTTTAACTAAAACCAAACATGTGTGTGTGATGTACCTCAGGAAAGACCACATGTAGTTATTAGCACTGTTGTTTGAATATGTGGCAATAAAGTTTAATTTTAATCAGGTAGTAAAAATAAGTAATACTGGTATGGAGCCACGTGCACACACACAGAGAGATGAACAGGAGCAAAAGAGGAAGAGAAGGTGGTGATGGTATTGCTGCAGTCATATTAATAAGATAAGACAGGTTGACCATCCAGCCATCCACCCCCTTCAGCTTCCTACATACGTGGATATACAGGTTTGTTTTTCTCCTGTGTAGGGGACTTCCCACTAAAGTCTGTTGTTTTTATACAGAGCTAGTTATATGTTCTATCCCTATCTCTAAATATAATCATATGCAATTACTTTTTATATTTTATTTTAAAAAATACATATACATTTACATTTATTCATTTGGCAGATGCTTTTATCCAAAGTGACTAACAGGGAATTTAAGGTATACATTTTTATCACTACTTGTGTTCCCTGGGATCGAACTCACAACCTTTGCGCTGCTAACGCAATGCTGCACAAATTGAGCTACAGGAACACCATATGCCAAAAACAGAATTCTAAAAATTACAGAGCTATTACCTAAGAAATACAAGCCACTTTAATATTACATGGCTTTCTCTAAACTCTGTTGTGAACATCAGTGTACACTCATAAATAATTCACTAAAAAGTCCCGTCGCAGTAACTGCACTGGAGTTCAGAACTGTGTTTATCTCTCGCATGAGGACTTAACCTCGTGTGACATCACGTGTGACATCACGTGTGTAGCCATGCTTACTCATCACATGTGTTATTGTTTATTAAATATTAATGTACATATAAAATATTAGATTACTGTACAATACCTCCACAAGTTTCCCCCGTACAGTACAGGGAAGATTATAAGAAGTACAGAAAGGCCTGGTGTTTTTTCTCTTACCTGTATTGTTCAGACACGTGTCATATTTACTGAGCTTTCTGCTGTGTGACTTTCACACAAGCATCACCAGCCGCTCTCAAGTGACCTCAACAGACCTTCCGACTCTTTACAACGGTCTGGTGTGTGTGTTTGTGTGAGAAAACGAGAGATCATAAAAACAGAGAAAGATAAAAGCAATATAAACATTAGCGATCATAAATTATTCAAGGTGTATGAGGCAATAATGAATTAATATCCATAGGCTGTGTTATCTCTAAACGACTGTGTTAGCATGCACATGCTGTTTTTCTCAGGAAAACTGTCTTTATATTCTTTGAACTAAAATAAGTGTCAAAAAAGCATTCCACTCATGCTTCATAAGTACGTTGTAAGCACTACTTAATATTTCATGGATGCTTTGTTTGGTTCTACAGGCCAAAAGCAACTCCAGATGGTTTATGTCTGAAGGGAAGGCAGATGAGCATCACCTCAGACCACAAGTTTGGAGAAATGAGGCTGACAAAACAACACAAGATTTTATCATTTTGAATAAGAGCCGACCCAGAGCCAGGCTGAACCCAAAAGCCAAATTCTCCTCCACAAAAATCCTATTAATTTTCCAGCTTCCTCAGGGAGTTTCTATGGGTGATAGTTTCCATCTAATGCACCGTTAATTCAGAGTTCTGGAGTGAAACGAACGGAATTTCAGTTTTTGCAGTAAACTCGTTTTTCCTGCATTTTAACGCGCTTGTTATTGGCCTAATTTGTGCATGTGTTGAAATGTGTTTGGAATTCAAATTGTGTAGACTACATGACACTTCAAAAATTTCATTTGCCATCAATACTACTTACAGTACGTACTACGAAAAATATGACCAGCACTATCTGACAAGTTAGTGAATATAAAATCTAAATGAAACCCTCTCCACAGCTTTATTCAGCAAAACAACATTTTTATTAGCTTCATTTTGGCATAATGTTCCCACATTTAGATTACAGTAAGAAATGTTGTACTGTATTTATTACACGGTGGCAGTGCTCTTGAATACTTGATTTTGATTGGTCAGCTGTGTCAATCAGCAGCAATATTTCTGTGTGATGACCAGTGAGCTGTATATATTTAACGGTTGTCCCTGGCAATCTGCTACACTGTGCTAGTTTGTTAGTCCATTTACTTATTTATTTGGCAAGCAGCCACATAATAACCATGATAATGTACAGTAAGCCAGTCATCATCTCAAAATAAACCACTTCAGGCTGATACAAGACCCCTCTGCTTCACGGGTCCCAATCAACCCGTCTGGGGGCATTGTGCGATAATGACTACTGTACATATATAACTGTATATAGTATATAACTGTCTTACATAACAACTGTAAAGTGTATTTGTAATCACAAGTTACACGTAATTGGCTTGACTGAGACATTGTTAGCCTGCCTGTAAACCCTAAACATTTGTTTTTACAAGCCACTTAACTTTATTTTCCCTTGTTTACAGCAAGATTGCATAAGCCCTCCAACCGTAATGCACTCACAGCCCCCCTTGTAATCAGTACTGGCTCCAAGGGCTTATCACAATCCTTTATATTCTCAAATACACGCACAGTCCACTTACAATAATGAACTACACTTGTATAGGAATGTATTCAGCACAGCCCACTGTGCTGAACTGAGCTAATTCTGAGCCTTAAAAGCTAATTGCTTTTGTTACGTCTCTCATACAGCTCTCATGCAATAAACATAGTGGTTAGAGCTCACGGATGAGACCAGCATTGCTCTTATTGCTTTAGACTCTCTGTGGAGAGAAAGCAGAACACATGAAAAGAAAAAGAGCTAAAAGGAGGTTCAATTATTGACAGGCTTGTGACCAAGGAAAGAGAGCTTTTGAAAAAAAAACAGTGTAAAAAATAGGTTATTAATGGAATATCCATTTCAAGCTAATGGAGGCATAAGGTCCATAATTTGACATGAAATAGTGATTTTGAGTTTTGGTCTTTGCTTTAGATGATAAACTAAGATGTTTACTTGTTGTTGAGTTATTGTTTAATTGCTTTCTGTTTGTAAAACTTTACAATAAGGTTCCACTGGTTAACATTAGTTAGTTTTAATGAACTAACAATGAACCATATGTATTTTTTACAGCATTTGTTAATCTTTGTTAATGTTAGACACAATGCAAATACAGCCGATTGCTTGTTTACGTTACTTCACTGTACATAAACCATCGCAGATACAACTTAAAATTTTATTAGTAAATATTAAAATTAGCATTTAAGGTAAAAAAAGGTTGTATAATGTAGTACATATTGTTAATTGTTGACAATATCTTAACTAAAGTTAATTAATGCTAACAAATGGAACTATATTAGCAAAGTGTTTTGTTTACAGATATGATTTATTAATTGAACACACATTTACAGACACTGCAGTGGTGGTCTGACTGTGTCTCGCAGAAGTCTAACAGGTGACTGAACCAGCTGACAGGTAGTTCTTATCACCCACAAACACATGCTGCACTGCAGAGACAATAGGTCTGTTAGCACTGGAGTGACAAATAGAAACTCACAAAGCAGGTGTTCCCGTCCTCTGTCTCTCCTTTGTGATGTGTGGACTGGAATTAATTGAATTGGGAAAAGCGGTGGTTGAAAAGACATTCCTGAAAAAGGAGAAAAGCAGATAATGAAAAAGAAGCAAAAGAAAAACTGAAGCACAGAAAGACAGATAAACGAGGGAAAAGAGGGAGGAAAACAGGACACTGTCCATTTTAGCAGATTTAAAGACTGTAAGGATGAATAAAACATCTATTTTTTGGACCTCATTATCCCCAATACTTTTGCCATCTAATTGCTGTTCATGCTTTATGTAATGTTTCATGCTTCTAGATTAGCTTCAAAGGTGATTTCGCATCAGCTCAGATGTTCCCATGGGAATGAAAAACTGTTTCTCCTCGACAGCAATGAGGTTAGATGAAGAGCAGGTTCTACAAATGTTTATCTGAAAGACAGACTATAGTAATTTCCCTTCTAGATATTCAAAGAAGATCTCAATGTCTTGGTCAGATTTTTCAGACACCAAAGTCTGTAAAAAAGTCTGTAGTCTGATTTCTTATTTCTTCTAATGTAAAGAGTATAGAGCAAACGACTCAAACGTGTCGAGTTTTATTTCTCAGAACTGTACGAGACAAAGCAGATCGTCTGAGAACTTCATTCTACTCATTCGAAACGAGCAAACATCCCCACTTTCCACTGTTCTTTATCAGAGCGTGTGCAAACTCTCTAAGCTGCAGTAAATGGCCACATTACCTCAGCCTCCAGAAATAGAACTGTTAGAAACTGTGTGAGTAAAAGTCTTCTCAGAGATAATGAGGAAAATTCAACAGTGGACACCAGCACGTGTGAAGATGCGTCTGTATTGCATTACTACAGGGTGGCCGCAATCCGAATGGAAAAACATCTGGAAATCAGAAGTGATGTTGATTTTAAAGTTATATACAGAATAATAAGAAACTGTTGTGGAGAGAAAGAGGCAGAAGATGCCCAAAGAGAAATTTAATACGAGTTTTGTGAAGCTAACCTGATTAGTTGTCTACAACTACAACTGTGAAATGACCTTTACCCATAATTCTGTATGACCGTTCACTGCATATGTCATTGTGTCTGTTGCACAACTGTACACTAGGTATATTTATCCTCAAATACATCATTTTTGGAAAAACAGAGAATTATTACACACTAAATATTAAGGTATTGCTAAGTCAGCAAAATGCATCCAAAGTTTAAACTGAGATAAACCTTTAGTTAATAAAATCTAAAGTTGCCAGAGCTAGTCAGTTCCCCTGGTTTCACACTGCTGAACAACAGCTGTAACTAATCTCTCAACTGTTAGTGTCAGAGATTAGGCAGATTATCTGTGCTGATTTGTAGATTACCCGAGATTGCACAATTTCGTTTGGGTTTAACCCAATAAATTCCAGTATTTTCTCCCTGTATGACTAGTAACCATGTTTGGTTGACTAACATGTATCACATAAGCAAGTATGCCGTGAGAAAGCACATCACATAACTACTAGCTCATGGGATTTTGGGGGTTAATACTGTAGGTCAACTCATGACAGAAATGCTGTTGCTATGGGTGACTCTGACAGATGGCTCATTTACATGCTGTATCACCAGACAGATCGACCAATAGATTCTGTGTTTCCACTCTGCAAGTTTTACATGCTATTATGAATGTGTGTTATTGTTTCAGTTTGTTTTTTTTTTATTTGAATCCCAGAGGAAGTTCTGAGTATCATCTAGCTCGCAAACAAAAATGTCCTTAATTCAATTTAAAACATCTTGTAAACCACTAAAACAGACAAAAACTTTCAAATTACTGACAGCAGACATACTCAAATATCAAATAACAAACACTTTCCAAATGCCACGTTATTATGATCCTAGATGTGGCTTTGATAAAACTCTCATGCCGGTTCTCAGAGAGGTTATTCACTGACCTTCAGAGGATGACATCATCCCATTGTGTGTGTGTGTGTGTGTGTGTGTGTGTGTGTGTGTGTGTGTGTGTGCGTGCATGTACAACATCACTGACCTTAACGAAATGAAATATTTTGTTATGAGCTTAACAATATTTAATTACTATCCAGCTATAGAAAATCATCTTATTTGTTTCACAAACCAGATGTGACAGCATAAGTATTAGCACAGTGTGTGCAGGACGCAGATAATCTGGACTGGCGCAGTAACAGCAGAGCAGATGAACAGTGAAACAGAGTTTATGTGCTTTTGTCTGCTGTGGGCTCAACTGTAAAGGTATGAAACCTCACTGATCTTTTACCACAGCCGCATGCCTACAGAAAGAAGTGCATGCTGGGTCTCTGTGTGGGTGGGCCCCTTTGAATCATGCCCAATGTATAATTGTGTCTTTCTGTGAGTGCTGCCCAATAGTGCAAGAAAAAGAGAGGCTAGAGAAAGACTAGATTGTGTGATTGTGCTTTAGATATCTTACTTTAATGCTTTAGTGTTTGTGGAAACCACGTCTTTATTAGCTCTCTGGATTATAAATCAGTATGTGTGAATCTGGGCACTGGCAAGAAAGCGAATTCGCTACACACTGAAACAATGATAACCTATGATGATAACAATGATGGCTACACATTAATGTATTAAAACATCAGTGGACTGGACTGATGTGTGTCTTGTTGATTTTATTGTTGCTTCAAGTGCTGTTACCTACCCTAGCAACAAGTGTCTCACATGACTTTTGTTTTACACTAACTACCAGAATCTCGACGTCACGACTGACGCTTTAATCAACAGCATCATCTAGTGGTAGCTTAACGTAGCAACAAAAGTTTACAGACTACCTTTAAAAGTGATTTATCACGGGTGCTTTCTTCGTTTTCATCGTTTACTGTGTGTGTGCCTAAATAAAAACACAGAGAAAATGTTTGCAAACTGAGTAAATCAGTCACAGCTTGAACCACAGCTGATATGGAAAGTTTGTTAAATCGTTCAAATCATTGCAAACATAAATAGCAGAAACTTTTGTGTATACACCAAATGCATTTTCAAAAGACAATGCAAAACATTAAAACAGCAAGAATTAATTCAAGTAATCCCAAGTGTTCAACGAGGAATATACAAAATAAATTAATATACAAAGCACAATGGTGATAGGTGTTATACTGTGTCACATACCATGTGTGAACCGCTGTTTCTGCACTCATGCGACGTCTTTGTGTTCCGCGTTTTCATGTGACGTAACGATAGTTGATTACAAATCTTAGTTTTGCAAGATGCTTTGCAATAGTTAATAGATAGTTTATCAAATAATAAATCGTTGTTTATCACTAAAAACTCGTTTTGGAGTAAACTGTGTTACAAAACGCACATAAATTATGTGTGTTTAGTAATTTAGTGAACTGTGTGTTTAAATATTTAGTAAAGTCATGCCCAGAAGTCTTAAAGAGGGAAGTGTATTTAAAAGACACAATTCAACAAGAAAGATAAAGTCTTGCGGCAGGAAGATCATTAGCAGATACTGCTTTCAGACAGCTTTGATTTTACTTTCTCCAAAATAAACTAGGACACTTACATGAGACTGTCTGTTGGCAGCTTAAAGAATACTGCATCATCCTTCTAACGCTGCAATATCTGTCTCACTGACTTCTCACAGAATAATGCAATAAAAAATCAAATACAGTTCTGACACTTAGTCATGTCTTATTGTCTGCGCCAGCAATGAGACATTTGCAACATCATCTTGCTCAATAATTCTATCACTGAATTACTGAATGTGAGTTCATAGCTTAATTCTCTGAAAATCTGATTAGACAGGCAGTGACAGTGTCAGAACAGTGCAAACTGGTATTTTACTGGTATTTTACTGGTATTTTTAGCCTTTAAAATAACTTGTTGTTGGTGTGCCCTAATGTGGTCATGTTAATTCAGTGATACTAAAAATATTTTTGACTTAAAACATCATTGTTTAAGGTTACCTTACAATTTTTTTTTTTTTTTTTAACAGTGTATAAACAACCAGAAAAGTTTTAAATTGTGCAAAAATATTTGTGTCTACTTTGCGATGTAGTCAACAACAAACAGTCCAAGTTACCCAAACACAGAATAGTGTAAAACAGTCAGTGTTTAAACACGTGTTTAGAAGTGACCTACTTTCAGAAACGGCTGCTTGTGAACTTACATCTGAGTCATCTGTTAGTATGTCGCCAATGTATTTTTTCTGCTATATTTTCCCCAAGAAAATGAGGATGTTTGTCCACTTTTAAATCTTAATTATGTTTTTTTAAGATCTTATGTCTTGTGTTTCTGCAGTGAATATTTAATGCTTTGACTTCTAATGTGAAGTAACACAAAATCAAGTGTTATATTTTGTTTGTAATTTCCGTGTGGATGTGTAAGACGTGTGTTTACAGTCTAGTGTCACATTCCACAACCATGCCAGTCACACCTACCTGTCTTCAGACTAGCAGTGAAGCCGCTACAGCCGTTGCTAGTTCATTTGGATTGTGTCTGGATTAAATAACAGTGCAGAACAGCTTTGACTGTCTGAGATCACCTTAAAAGGAAAGTAGGTTACACTGTTTGTTGAGAACATCTTATCCAGAAACATTCTTCACATTATATTTCGAGTCACTATAAACTGTGAATTATTGGAAACAGAGAAGGCTCTGGATAACAGCTAGCTGTTTCATAACACTTTCTGTGTGGCTTTCAGATGACGAAGAGAGACAAAACAGTTCTAGGAAGTAGAGCATCCTTAAAAAATTTATTCCAGCTCCACGTCAAAGCTTCATTTATTACAATTATTAGTCCATGCACATTATAAAAGCTTTAAACCAGAGTAAATACTTTCACAAAGGTTGTGTGCAAAGACCACTTTAATTAATGCATTACTTGTAAGCATAGATATCATCTTATTTAATGTACTATTTTTAATGTTCTCTAAACCTTTGAACTCCTTTCCAGACTAATTAAGATTAGTAAAGATTACTAATCTAATTATACTAGTCATTATACTAATCAGATTATAAATTGAAAACTGTAAATCAAACCAGCTCTGATTTGTTCATTGACCCATGATCCAATAAAATAAAAATAGCAAATGGCAAAAAGCTTAAAAACATCACAAAATCTTCACAATGTCACACAATAGACTGGTTGAGGTTACTTTCTTAATTCAAGAAAGTCAAGTTTAAACAGTGTTATTTCACTCTTTTAAAAAACTAAATATTTCATGTAGTTGTAGTTGGCATTTATATGTTTACTTATATTCAGGTCAGGTCCAGATGAAAGGCATGTATTAGCTGTGATTACTGTAGCATAGCATTACACTTATAACATTCAGACAATTACAAATGAGCTGAAACTGCTCAAAAATTACAGTAGACAATTGGTTTCTCCTCGGTTTCTCTGCTGAAGCCCAATGGTGACGACATCCTGTCACAAATACTTTCAAATTCAAGCACACTTCAGTATTTATTCTGTTTATTCAGTCTGTTGACTTGATCATTCTTCTTTTGGCTAAACTCTTGCTCAACCATCTGACCTTGATTTTGCATTTCTGTCAATGTCATTGCATAAAGATTTGAGGTTCAATGTTGAATAATAGATCGTCATTTCCACGCCGAACTTCCAGAAGGAGGGGCGTGTCTTCCTGAAGCGCTTCCTGTAGTTCATCAGTGTTGACCAATGGGTGGCCATTTACCTTCACTATAACGTCACCTGTTTCAATCCCGCCTCTGCGAACACCAATCAATGAAAGAGAATGTCGTGTTTAGTTGTGCATGATTCAAAGTGCATTTGGCAATGCAGTTTGAAGCAGTATGCTTAAAAAAACAGAAAATATTTCAGGGTGGAAAGAAATAGCTATTATTAGGCTGAGATGTACTTCTGAGCTGGGGAATCTGGGACAACTTCATGGACGAGAATTCCAGTGCCAACATCTGGAAAGTCCGGATTATGCCATTTTAACCCCTGGACCAGGCTGGAGAAAAGACAGAAACATTAAAGCATTTAAAAGCATTGAGGTTTTTCAAGGCAAATGAAGTTTGATAAATGAATCACTAAATGATTAAAACTTACTTCTCTGTTAAGGTGACCATTTTGATTCCAATAAATCTTTTTTTAGGACTTTGTATATCTGGAAGAGAAACATTTAGCTGTGTTTGTACAAATCCAGATAACAGTCGTACCTCTTATTAAGTAAATGTTGCTCGTAAACATGAGTTTAACACAGACATTAGCTCTGCAATGCAGGGATGGCCTCAGCCTGATGGACTTAATACAAACTTTAATTGCCTTTATTAACTATAGGTCATAAATATGTTTTAACATTTTTTAATGTTTTACATAGAAATAAACAATAAACAGCAAATTAATGTTAAATACTTAGATGGTCGAGAAATAAAAAAGTAATACATTGTGTTTATAGAGACCCAGAGACCCATTTATGACCACATTAAACATATTTTATTTATTCTCACACATTTTTTTGGGCCAAATTCATTAACTTGACGCAGACTGCATGGGACAGTGTTAAACATTCCCCACCATGACTTCATTTTTAATAAGCAAAGAAAGTCTTAGTGTTCATATAGCCATCCCAGCTGCAATCAACACTGTTCAAAAGTGACAAAAGTACACATTTTTTCCCGCTAGTAAGCAGTCTTTGCAGGTTATTAGAACAAAGCCATGCAAAGCTATTTGTTTTTATGGAATCTTAATAAACGGTTAAAAATCCAATTCAGCATTGTGGCCTAAACATGTAACAGGGTTTCGCTTTAGCATTTAGTTGAGCTTCTGTTAGGATGGTTAAGATAGTTTCATGTTAAATATTAACCTAGTTGCCTCACCTGAGGCAGTCTTGACAGGGTCAGACTGCGTGTAGTGTGTCCTGACTATCCTTTCATTAACTGAAATCACAGTAAAGGACACCAAGTATATAATGTACAGGGCGCTTTCATAACACAACAAGTACAACTGAGAGGGAAACTGATTTGTTTTGTAGCAAGTCTATTCTGTTTCAGTCGGCCCAACATGAATCCATACGACTGAATAAAAAGGCAATTTCTGAAGGTAACAAAATTGACCAATGGGTAAAAATCTCAACAGAAAGCTCTTTTAAATATTTTCCCTAAACAACAAGATTAGATTTCTCTACAAAAATATACTAACATACTATAATAATATCACGTCTTTGTTTCAGAAGGGATCATAACAAACTAAAGCTCAGATTTACTTATTCTCTAAAGTCTGAATAAAAAAATCCGAAATTTAAATTCGAACATTTTTCATATTTTTATATAAATAAAACAGAAATTAATTGAACTGGTTTCTTTGATAGTTCTATACTTTCACTGTAAGTCTCTTAGGAAATTTATGAGAAACAAATAGACCAAGTTGATCAAGTTACAGTAAATGAAACATATTTAAGTACTCTGAGCTATGAAACAGCTTTGAGTAGCTGTAGCCCATCTGAAGTCATTTTGAATTGCTCATTTAAGCATGTTGCTTACCTTTGTGCTGTTTGTCATTAGATTCATCAAGGAATTTATTGATTCGGTCTGATGGAATGGCGAAGGAGATTCCTGCAGTCACCTTTAGTGTGTTTATCCCAATGACTTCACCATCCTGACAAATATTCATACGTAAAAACAAGCAATAACACAAATTTCCGATTGTCATTGTAAAAAACTCATTTACTCACCAGATTCACAAGCGGCCCACCTGAATTGCCATACTGCCCATTGAGGACGAAAAATGAGACAGAACCGACATCAATCAAGCACAAAAGATGCAACAAACATTGTTTGTCAAACAAACATCAGAAACGTTTGTCTCACGTTGATGATGGCGTCAGTCTGAATGTAATCCATATCAGAGTCATGGATGCCCAGTTCCTTTCCATCTCTCTGTGTTGTGCTGACGATGCCTGTCGTGACCGTGTTTTGAAGAGCGAATGGGCTGCCAATGGCGACCACAAACTCACCAGGTCTCAGATCAGCAGAGTGACCCAGTGATAACACTGGCAGTTTTTTCTGCAAGGGAACAGTTAATGAAAGAAAATACTTTATTTTGAACAGCACATTAAATTATTACAACACAGCCTTCAATAGTGAACTATTTGAAAAGACCACATGCACAGTCCCATTTCAATCCCATAATGCACAGCAATGGCTAGCCGCTACCGCGTCCTGGCAGGAGGGGGCTCGCCGACCTTCCAACGCACTCAAGTGTCGGAATTTGCTCATTCATTTTTATTTACTCCTTCAAGTAGACTATAGCAGTTAACTAAAGTAGGGAATAAGGGTACAAGTGTCTATTTCAGACACAGCCATAGTGCCATACTGATGATTGTTGTTACTATGGCAACCAGTGTAAATATACAACAAATTGACTACATGGTCTGAGCGAATGGATCTGATTGCAAAATGACAAGGTAGAAAGTCAGTGCTAAAGAGTAGATTTGGAAAACGAATCTGAATTTGGTGTGAACAAAATAAAATGGTGTATACAAAACCTTGGTTGCAAACAGATAGATGACATCAGCTGCTATAAACAGATCCAAAAAGTTTGTAAATGCTCTGACATGGGAACATTCCCAAACATTTATTTTCTTATCCTACAACACTAACAGAGTGAATAGTTTCTCATTTATATCAAAATCTAAATACAAGTCTAACGCACAAGGGCTAAAAAATGACCATATGAGACAAGTTACACTAAACAGTTTATACATCTCCATAATCAGATCCACATGTATCAGGAAATGTACCTCGTGAATTCCCACACGCAGATGTAGGTCACTGTGTGCAACAGGCTACTATTAACATGTCTAAGTGTGTCTAGACAAGGTAAATTATTAGATATAAACCATCTTGCTCTGGAAATATAAACATGAGATTCAGGAATCAAAGCCATTTTTGGTTTAATGTATATTCTGTGCTCAGTTTGTACACGAAAAGTTAATGAAAGCCAAACTAGTGCCGAAGTTCTGTAATATATGTCCGAAAATTTCACTGTAAAGAAAAATAGATAGTGATAACAACAGATAATTTGGAAGTTTCTGTTGATTTTTAGCCTCTAAAGCTTGTTCCACATAAACAATTGGAAATAAGCCTTGACCCTGTTTTCATCTGATCGTGGGCAAACTTTATAGGTCTTTTAAGCCGAAGTCTTTGAAATGTGAAGTGGTTCCCACCTTTGAGTTAATTTTGATGGTGGCGATGTCTGACTTTTTGTCAATGTCTCTGATGGAGGCATCATATGTCTGGCTATCGTGTAACTGCACTCGAAGTTGCTGGCGACCGGTTACAGTCGCTCTGCTGGTTACCACGTGAGCATTGGTCACAATCAGACCAGACTGTGTCATGATGAATCCAGAGCCACTTGACAACGGCACATGACGACCAAACAGAGGGTGACTGGACACAAATATATAACAAATAAAAGATGCTATTAAATGCAAAACATCACTTGATATGCACAGGAAATTATAATGATTTAAAGTTTCCCTGTGATTCATGTTTTCTGTTGAACATTATTAGTGTCAAATTAAATGAAATGAATTATGATGTGTTTAAGTGTTAAAATGCCCATGGCTAAAGAAACACACTTATGTAAACTTACAGTCAATGTTAATGTACATTAACTTCCACTGTTTATTAGCAATGAGTCCTAACAAAATACATATTAACATTTATGCAGCATTTTAGCAGAAAATTGTGCCAAAGCAACAACCGACAACCTGTGAGGTAAAACTAGTAGAATATTAGAAGTTTATGTTTAGAATATTTGATGATATATTTGTTTACTGCACACCAGGACTTAATATTAATACAAATATGTTTAGCCGAGCTTAGGGTTGTGTTTCTATAGTTGAAAAACGTAAAATTGTAGTTACTTGAGAAAAAGTTCGATGTGGACCACAGCAGGTGCAATCTTCTCCACCACATCAGCAATGAAGTTAAACTTGTACCTTGGGCTGTTTGAATATGCAGGATCTATACTAGCAAAAAAATTGTTCTCATCAATGACAGTCACTGAGCAATTCTGTCTGAAACATATTCTCGAGTTGACTTTATTACAGCAATTGTCTCAAAAGCAGCTTTATGGAGAGATCTACAGATGTGAAGGCTGCTGGGGTGAGTTACCAGTACATAAGTGATTATATTTGATAATCCATCTTAACTATCAGGGCTGTCTGAGGTAATGTTCTGCAGAGCAATAAATTAAATCCCTGTCACCTATACATTACATTTATGTAATAAGACAGACACTTTTATCCAAAGCAACTCACAGTACATTCAAATTACTTATCATTACATGACAAATGTATCAGCCTTGCACAGCATCTGTAAACTTTCAGTAAAATGGGGTTTGAAACGGCTGAGATTAGATGGTGTTTATGTTCTTTAGTGAAACAGCAACAGACTGGAAGAGTCAGAGAAATTAAGAGTGTTGTTGTGTCTACATCTCACTAAACATCAAAAAGCCATCCTGCTGTTTCAACCACGTAGGCAACATTTATTACTTTCTTCAGGGTTTAAATAACTTGACTCCAGCTAAAAAAGGTTTAATTTTAGGTACTTCCATCTAATAGGGATCTTAAAAAAGCAATTGGAGACAGTGTGAAACATTCCCACAGGACTAAATCAGGCAAAAGTTAATATCACACAGGAAGTCTAAACCTAGTGGAGAGCATTTAGACTGACTGACTCGGCTAAACTTCAAATAAAGACTGTGTGTGTTTGTGTGACAGAAGGCTGTGAATGAACATTAACAATATGGTGAAGATGGTTTTCAAATTCATTCACATCTGACATATGAGAGATCTTGGTTTTAACACTGAAAGTGAAGATTTTGAATCTCACAAAGCAAAACATGTTTTGCTTACTGATATATCGGCAAATTTGAAACATGAAACAGTCCGAAAATAAAGGTCATGTGATCACAACATGACAGCCACCATGATAGTGGACCTATGTGTAATAAAACAGATTTCTAGGCCACTGATACTGACATGACTGGAAATCCTCATACATAATTGCATATTTATTTGTCACAAGTACTGGTAATTATTTTAGATAAAAAAAGTCCATGCTAGTGTTGCTAAGACAGGCAACTTTATATACCCTTATGCAACCCAT
Organism: Ambastaia sidthimunki; assembly: GCA_036877625.1. Classification (NCBI taxonomy): domain Eukaryota; kingdom Metazoa; phylum Chordata; class Actinopteri; order Cypriniformes; family Botiidae; genus Ambastaia; species Ambastaia sidthimunki. The sequence goes on along the minus strand of JAZGTK010001008.1, from coordinate 1,565 downwards.
ATGATTCCCTTACCATACCCCAAAAACATGACAACCATGGTAACCACAAATTCACCATGGTTTTGCTACAGCAATCATAGTTTATCTAGTGATCTCTTATACTAAGAAATCATGGTTACTACTTCTGTAACTATAAGAAAACGTTATCAGCCCTGATATAATTAATAAAAAGAAGAAAAAAAGAAACACAATTAACTGAATTGATTAATAACTGACCTGAGACTGAAGGTGCGCACGAACCCTTGTGCGTTTGGGTTATTATGGGGAGCCCCTGTTGTTGCGCTTTACGCGCGGCTGCCCTCATCTTACACGCGTTATTGTATGTCTTCCCGTCGCTGCCACACACACTGTAGGTCGTCTTGCACTGGCAAATACCCTTGGAAAGTCGTTTACCGGCCGGATATTTACATTCTAGCCCGTCGCCACACGGAGGATCATCCTTCCGACCGCACGACGCGCCCTCGTTCAGGCTGCACACAAGGCAACAGTTGCAGCGATCCGGTACGTAGCCGCTCGGGCAACTCGGGCTCGGACATTTACTCACATCGCACCTAGACGGACATTTCATCTTCGGTTCGGCTACCGCAATGTCGTGCGCAAACAGCGCCGTTACTGCAAACAGTATTAACTGCATGGCGTTTATGTTTGGGTACACTTGGAGAGAACCGCAATTCCGATGTTTTTCAAGCAGCTACAGGTTTAATTATGCGTGACTTCATTCGTGGCTCATAATACCATAAACAGTCCAAAACGTAGAAGAATATACTCCACTTGTAATGCGCTCCGGTGCTTATCCACAGAAAGCATCATATAAAAGATGACAGCAGTTAAAACTGAAAGAATAAAACAAAAACGTGTTTCATTCACGAGGTATAAACAGTGTCTTCATGCACATCTCTTATGCTCCTTGTGTTATGCCATTTCAAACCCATTTCATGAGATTTAAAACTTCCCACCCACCCACTCCGTCCCTCTACTCCACTGCTTGTGTAAACGCACTCTGACAAGTCAGAGGAAATCAGCCGAACTTTCATATGAGACCATCACTATTATAATACATAAATCAGACAAATTATGTTTTACTTCAAATATACGTTTGACTTTGACATCGGTGGGCACATAAAAGCGGAGGCATAAAAGCATAACGTTATTTGTTAATGTTAGTATTTATTTAAACAGGACAATGTCTTAAAGTTTACAGTCTATATTGACCTAAACAGTGTGTTAATAAATAATGAAATGATATTGTGGTGTGATTCATAAATTCATTTCCCAGAATTTTAAGTAATTTTGAGATCATTTGCATCTCTTTAAGTGTGTAAGAACCAATAAGGATGGCCATGAGAAAGGCGTAAAGACCACGAAGAGATAAGATAGCCCTCTTTAATTCATCTACAACCTCAATTTATGAGATTTTTAAATGTAACGGGAGTAAACTTTAAGTACGAAACTATTTTACAACAATTTTTTAGTTCATAAAAGAACACTTTGAAGAACACTCTCAGTAAACTACTAGTTTACTAGTGAACATAACATTATACTTATAGTTTACTTATAGCTTATGC
>JAZGTK010001007.1:0-47000 GCA_036877625.1 Ambastaia sidthimunki | reverse complement strand
CCGGCGGCGGCTACTTCCTGAGATGCTCCGGAAAGACGGCAAAGACCCCAACCAGTTCACCATCTCACGACGGGGCAGCAAGGGAGGCGAGATGCTGAGCGACAACTCTCAGTCCCCCAAACACGGCCTGCTCGCTAACGGAGAAGACCGCAGTGGCTACCAGCCCGGCTCCCCACACCCAACCAGCAACACACCCACCACTAACGGTTACCCTAAAAAGTCCCTATCCCCCAAAACGCCCCCCTCACCCGGACCTGTCTTACCCAGACCCTCTGTTATCTGTCACACCACCATCACCGCAGCCACACAAGGCATTGGCACGACAACCCAAGGCGGACGAGTGCCGGGTCTGGGGGTCGAGGGAGCCACAGAGCTTCCTGTCACAGAGGCAGCGGGCCTGTTTGGGTGTCGCGGGGGCGTCGGGGTGAGCGGGGAGGGTAATGTGAGCCCGCAGAGTGGCCTGTTCAACACCCCACCTCCCACTCCACCAGACCTCACCCAGGACTTCAGTGGCTTCCAGCTGCTGGTTGATGTGGCGTTGAAGAGGGCTGCAGAAATGGAGCTGCAGGCAAAACAGCTTCTCGCCTGAAGACAGAGCGATGGATGGATGAAAAAGCTTCATCAATGTTTCTTTCTTGCTCCCGATCCCACGCCCCCAAACCCAACTCCACACGGAGTTCAAAAACACTTGACTGAGCAAACGAAAGCAAACAAGCATGGCCTGATCATTTCTATTTTTGGTAAATGTAAATCAAATTGATGAGGATTCCTTTACGTAAAACATTTCAAGGTGCCTTGGCAGTCAGTTCCTTTTGTATTCCAGTCATATGTAAATAAATATGTATCTTTGTTTTGTACACAGGGGACCAAAACCAAACACAGTAAAAGCAACTTCCTGTATTTCCTTGTTTGGAGAAGACGAGCGCTTCTCTTCGTTTCATTCCTCATGAGTGTTTCTTGGTTTTCAGAGATTCTGCTCTACGATTGTCGATTTTGCCTCATTTTTAGAAAACACGTCTGATATGGTTCGTTCTGCCTCAGTTTTTTTGCACAAAATGGCAGGTCATCTCAGTATGTTATCAGCGCTAGCTTTCTCACCAACAGACTCTAATCACTACTGCACCGGGTCATTCTGTGTCTTATAGATGTTCAGTTTTTGTACTGTTTCGTTGTAAAGTTTCAAATGCTGTCTTTAGTATTTTGTTTTCTTCTCATTTATCTTGAGGGATATTCAGATGTAGCAGAACTATAGTCTGAGATTTCCTCTGAATACTCAGTATAGAAACGGCCAGTGAATGTGCCCACATGCTCCCCACCCCATCCCTAAACACACACACACACACACATAAATAGACACAGACACACAAATGAGCTGGAAGAATTAACACTACATGAAATGTATTAGATTTTTTTTTCTTTTTTTTTGGTTTACTAAGTTGATACCACTTTCAGAAGTTTAAAAGGAAAGAATGGTTTTATGTCACCAAAAATATTGATTTAAAGGTTTTGGGACCTTAGAACAGTGCATTTACGGTAGCCAATGTGACATGATGCCCAATGATATGTGACTTCTCCTTACTGTGCAATGTATGTGGCAAATAGGGGTCACATGGTGTTTAAATAAAGTTTTGTTTTCTACAAAAAGGTGTCTGTTTTCTTCATTTTCATTTTATGTCAGTGTTAGGCTGTGTTCAGAAAGGAGTATTAGCTTACAACTTACACTGTAGATTACTTAGTATTCAGTATACTGCCTATTATTTCTTTGAATAGTATGTGGAACAAAACAGCACAATGAACTTTTTAACAGTTGTCACATGGCCTTTACATGTTACAAGTTTAGTGAGTGGCAGCCAGTCATCATCTTTAAAGAATGTTTTGTTGAACTGCCAGGTTTCTTTGATTTAAGATCATCTTTAAGATCAAAACAAAGGATCAAGGATGAAAAATTGGCCTCAGATGATTCATACTTTCAACAGTGCTTAAAAACTTAAATGAAAGCATGTTAGGCCAGATAAAAAAGATGGTGTGCTTTTAAAGAGCGGAAGCCCCTTTGAGCAAATACATCTTAAATATGTGATTATACCATCCCAACGCTGCCCTACCTTGACACCTCACTTACATTAAAGGCGTGTTTCTACAGGAAATCACTAAATCATGCTGACATTCTTCTGTGTGTAAGATTCGCAGGAACGCCAATTAGCATAATCCTGCATTTAATTAGCAGTAGCTAAAACCAGACGTCAACGCTGGCTTGCCAATGGCGTCTGCGAGTGTGTGCGTGTCTGTGTATCTGACAAACAATAAAGGCGGATTAGCTGCGACACGTCTGTCCTGGATATCCAATTCACGCTCTGTTAGACAGCTGTTCCTTTGGACTTCCTGGTGGGCTAAGATTCAAATATTCAAATCAAAATGGTCATCATGGTGACATGTAGATGTCACGCACACATTGAAAAGAGTTAATCCGTTCACTAGGCTCCTCTTTAAATGCACCTTAAGGGTGTCTACTAATAAGTCAGCAAGAAGATTTGTACTACTACTGTTACCTTGATGTCTGAAAATACACACGTAGACATACTTAGAACAGCCATATTTTATGTTTTTGATTGTACAGGAAAAACAGACACACATTGATGTAAAAATTAATCACCCCGTAGCTCTGCGTGTCTGTAACTTTAATGATCAAAATTTCATACACGTGCTATAACATCAACAGTGTTGTTACAATAAATACAAAATGTAAGTAGTAATATATCATTAGATGTAGGTTACATTTACAATAAAGAACATTCATGTATTTACACACAGTCATTTTGATAAAGTTTATGTTTTTACAAGAACAGTAAATACATAGTAACCTGCCTTCATTACCCAGAATTCTCTGCGAGTGAGTTTGGCAAAAAAATCTGATTTGTTTCTATATTGGGAAATAAAACCTCAAATGGTCAGGACCAATTATGTTGCCAGACCTAAACCAATTTTTTTACAACATTGAATGATCAGATTTCAATGTTGTTTGAAATCAGATGACAAGTTTGTAATCTTTCTTAGCAAAAAGTTTATTAGTCCCATAAAATAGCTCTAATGTCTCATAATTATATAAATACTAACAAGGATGTAGGGGAAAATTCAATCAATGAAACTGTCACCAATTAATATTTCAATAGACTAAGTAAAGTCTACATTTCACTGTAATTTTATTTGTGATTTTTACAAAAATATAGAGATAACTTTGTTAGTACTTGTCCACATTAATTTAGTTTTATGTCACATCAATAAATCATGGGTCATTTGTCAGGGAGTCGTAAAAAGATCTGTAAACTGTACTATTGTTAACTTTTGACTATTCTTAATTTTGTTGTGAATACTCAAAAATTGACACAGGATAGAGGAATAACAATATGCACAAACATTTTATCAGAACAATGTTTTAAATTATAAGAAACATCTCTGGCAATAAACCTCTTAATGAAATACACAAACGCACACATATACACACACGCACACATTCAAACACACGTTATATAGTCTCCCCTGAGGCTACGTTGTGCATGACTATCATATAAATTAAGGCCGAGCATTTAAACATCAATCATTTTTTAAAAACAAACATTAACCACAAGATTCTCCAGCGCATAAGAACTGGAACAAGAGTTTGGTTAATAATATAAATACATACAAGGATTAAACTAAAGCCAATAAAACAGAAATATATTTGAAAATAGAGAGTGGCTGCACATTGGCTGCTGGGTAATATATTCATATATATTTATAGTCATGTTCCTATCCACAGTGAAACAGCTTAAGAAATACATCTGTTTATTTAACATATTTAACAAGTGCAAGTAAGTATTATCAGTTACTGAAAAATGAGACAGCGCTGGTTAGGTTACGACTAGCAAGTTTCAACTAGTGTAACTATAATGCGGCGTCATTTACAAATAAATGACAAGAGCAGCATGAGACTGAGACACACAGACAATTTAACAGTTAAAACCAGGCTCAATAAATAGAAAAATAATAAAACTTATGTGCTCTGCTTTGATACACGTGTCTACTTGAACCGTCTCTTCATGGTTGCTGTATAGTATATACATCTTATTATAAATAAAAATAAAGAAAAAAAACAGCTTCAAAAATTCTGTGCTACATTTCTGTTAAAAAAAGAGAGATATTCAGAAAAATTAGGAAGCACTTGGGTACATGCACTTAAACGTAAAAACACACACCAACACTTGACTAACATGTCCAAGGATGAAGTCACAATCTTAGTAACTCTCATGATTATAAATACAATATGAATAAAATAACTGCTCTGTTAAAACTGGAATTTTTCACTAATATTTCTGTGTGACATGCTGAAACAATTCAAAATTAACTTGGAAATGACTGAAATCAAAAGCAATGATGCAATGAAGGTCTTAAATATCTCTGCAACTCATCCTCATTCAAAATACTGATTTCTCTTTATATCTATTTATACAAACATATAGACAAATATAGTCATAAGCTATATTAGTAAGCAGTCAGAAAGGCTTTAATCTCTAATAATTCTTCATTCAAATATGTACAAAGTATTCTGAACAGTGTGCATTTTTTCAAGGAGAGCATGTTTCCATTGCCTATAATGTCAAACATTAAAATGTGTCCTAGCCAGGTGTGATGCGTCAACAATTTGTTTATCCACACTGAACGTGAAATTGCTACATGATGTGACACAAACAGAGCCAATCAGAAGATATTTGTTATTTATAACTGGGCCAATGAGATTCCACACTGGGCGGGGCTACCCAGCACAGCGCCACAGATAGAAGTGATCTACAAAATGTTCTGTCAATTTATCATATACTATACAAATTTTAACATATAACAGACAACTTTCACCGCTTGTCACTCAATTGTGTTGCACTTGGTTAGGACACAATATAAACCCCGTTTACACTGACTGGTGGCTGTACTTTTGATGACCAGCAGGCATTCCTGATACGGGATGTCCTAATATAATTGGTGGGTTGTGCAACTGGTCATAGCTTTTAAAAATTAAATGTGATGTATTGATGGTACAAGAGTGATGTATTGATCATAAGATGTTGTTTTATTTTGATAAGATGTTGTTATGTTATTTTTATTTATTTTCTTGCTGATAAAACATTCTACAGGGTGTTTCCAGGGTGTCTGTGTAAATCAGAAACAATGATTATCAATGCATTAATCAAACTCACTCCGAATTTCTAACATGGTCTTCTATGGCATAATTATTTATTACAGAAGCAGAGACAAATCATATAGAACAGTGAAATCTCTTCTAGTAACATGAATCTCTCTTTCTGTATTACAGTATCTCAACTACAGCTACAGTATTACACAGGAGAATGATGTGCCGTACTGTCTTCACTCTCATTGGTTGTTGCCACATAATGTCACTGCTCATTTGCATAAAGGGAACTTTTCTCTAGAAAAGCGAAACTTTCTCATCGTCAGTGTGAACGGCGCCTTAACGCTCAACTGAATCCTGACTGTCAGTACGTGATGTTTCATAATGTGACACATTGTGCTAATTTATGAATGGTTAATGAATCAGAACTGTGAAGAGCGGCTTGTTCTGACAGTATTAGCGTCAGTGATGTGAACGTGTTGAATCAGGGGAACAGTTAAAAGTGTTTCGTGTCACCCCTGACAGACATCTACTGCCTGTCAGTCAAACAGGTGAGTGATAGTGCAGAAGAGACAGAGACTGAACAGGAAATGAGATAGGAGAGAATGTGACTAAAAGAAAGGAAATCAGGAGGAGAGAATAAAGGAAGGTTTGAGAGAACAGGAGAAGATAATCGAGTTGAAAATATGAGAATGGTTTTGCTATTATGTCCCCCGATACTGAGAACAGCACAACCTCGCCCAGTCTCAGAGGTGAGAGAGTGTAACACATACAGAAAGCCTGACACACACACACACACACACAAACACACACACACACACACACACACGACAATCACAGCTACATCAGTGTGAAAATCTCCACAAGTGATGTTGCCCTTTCAATAGTTTAATGTCCTCTGTGAGAACACAAGACATATGGCTCGTACACAATAACAGCAAAAAAACTACAAAGGACATAATCAAATCAATAACTTTTGAAATACTTCGTAAAATCCATTCGTGTGCATTAACTGGGTAGTAATAACAGACACAATATGTTGTGTTTTAGGCGTGAGAATATATATTTATATAATATTGGTTATTTTAATAATTAAATATAATAAGAATATCTAATACAAATATTAAAGTCTTTGGGAGTTTAGGAGGGAGCTACATTGCGGATGGCAGGACGAGAGTAAAACTGAGTCCTAAGTACATACAGTATAACCCCACAGTGAAGAAACTCTCTTTTACACAAGAAAAGAAGAGTGATTATATTACATCTACCCTGCCTTAGTCATTGTCATTCAGTGCTTTTGTGTTAAAGTCGAAGATGAGTGTGTATGTGTGTCTATATAAGCTATAAAGCACCTTTTCAGATCTTTAGTGTATGTCTGTGTTTATAATCGTGTCTGGGCCTCCGGGATGTAAATTTCAATGCTATCCACGCATTCTGTAGCGGAACTCTGGCGCTGAGAAGCAGCTGCGCGTTTAGCCGCTAGAAGTCGTTTCCGCGCCTCCAGACGTTGGGAGCCCTCCAGAGACCGGTCTCGCACCAGCAGCACGGGGCGCTTACCCGGCTTCCTGGGTACCGGAGGTGGTACGCGTCTCTCCTGGACAGCAACGACAAAGCAGGGTCATTGAAAACGTTTAGCTGCGATTAAGCTGCGTTTAAGTGCCGGGCACCAATACATGCATGGCTTATGCATCGGGGGTGGCAGGGCAATTACAGAGGCCACGTGTGAGTTCGGCTCCCAGACAGTAAACAGGACCACTGGAAGCAAAGCAATCTGCATGCAGCGAGCAATTTGGGTGCATCGCTTTAAACCAGATCACTGTCAACAACAAAAAACATAAAATAATGAGGTCAGGGGAAAAAAAAAGAGCAAAATAAGTCAGATCGTTGCACAACACATGCAAGGATTGTGAACCAAACCATAGAAAACCATTCAAATAAAACTCTCATGCAAAAAATTCTGATGCGGTATCAAACAGGAATAATAAACCAATAATGTAGCACCAAAACAAGCCAAAGAAACAGAATTCTTGCACAATGCCTACAACAGTCAGTGTCACATTGTGAGACAACTAAACTAGATTAATTAAACTAGATCCATAAAGATCTAGTCTACACTGAAGGTGCCCATTCTATAATAACCCATAAAAAGCCATTTTCAATGGGTCACTGTTGAAAGTAAATCAGGGTCTTTTTATCAGTGGAAATGTATTGTTGCTATAAGTTAAGCATTGAGCTTACAGCTGATTGGTTAATGAACATATAAAGTGACAAACAACTTTGACACTTTCAGTGTAGACACAGTGTTACTGCTATCAATTGATATAGTGGCTTTACAATTACATCATATGTATTGTGTCCAGTGTGGTTTTCTTAGCCAAATTTGAGCGAGTAATGCATCTGGGTTTGTGATGTAATGGATGTACCTTTCTCTTAGGAAGATCCAGAATTCTCCAGTTGTTGGCTTTCAGCTGGTGTAGCTCATCAAACTTCAGACTGATGTTCTCAATAGACAGCTGCAGCATATCCCAGAATCCTGCCAGATCCTGAGACACGGGCCGCGGGTGGGCGTTGGGATTCTGTCAGAGGAAGAGAAGATTATACACAAAACATCTGTTCTTTTGGAATAGGTTACATAATGGAATTTGCTGATACTGATTCGGATTATATTAATACCAGAATTAGACTAACACAACCATTTAGGGGGCGGGGCCACTAAATGCTGCTGTGTTCTGATTGGCTGGTGAACATGTGCTTAAAACATACCAAGTTTTTTTCACAGAGCTCCCGGAACTGCTGGAATTTTTGTGACATCAGCAGCTGAGCGCTGCCCACCGCGCTACGAATCTTGCCCAGGACTACACACACAAACACACAATGTGAGACTCAGTTTGAAAATCAAATTCACTAAAAACATAACTACTAAAATATGTGTCTCCACTGTGGGTCAAATAGGGTGCCGATGGCAAGGATTTAACATGGCAAAAAGGGTTTTGATGACATTTGGTTTACGAGACACTGAAGAACCATGTTACTGATATCCAAATTGCACCAAAGGTGTCATATTTGATTTGAGAGATGCTGTGATGAAGATTTTCTGTGCTTAGGTCTGAAACAGATAATGCTACCGTATGACCTCAGGAGACGTGGAATATGGTGTGAGTTATATGAATTACTTATATGCTGCTTTTATAGAGCTTGTTTTGTACTTTTGAGTGACTGGCAAGCTGTGATTGTTGTGAAGTATGTTAGTATTGTCAATGTGAACGTGTGTGTGATTTTTCTTTCTGCGTCGCAAAGCGCTGACATCCAGTTAATGTTTAAATGCTGTCTCTTTGAAGCGAGAAGGGGTCATAAATATCTAAGGCTTGGGAACCTAAATGCAGGGACCTGAAAAGCAGGAGGAGTGTTTACCCTGCACACCAAATTAAGCCAATGAGCCAAGAAAATCACACACACACACACACACACACTAACCGTACCTAAACCTAACACAGAAAACTTTTCTGCTTTTTTAGTCAAACTTTACTGGTCAAACTTTACTGGTGTTATTATTTTTGTGAGGACATTATTGTACACACACACACACACACACACAATAGAGTGTAATGTAAAAAGACAGACTGTGAGTAAAAGAAAGTAAACAACATATCAGATTACCAAACAGGACTGAACTCTCTTAAAGGAAGCTAATGTTTGCCATGCGGGGGTCATATAAAGCCTCCAGCCGTGGCCCAGATCAGTCCTGTGCAGTTACTGCAGCAGGTCTCGTTGAATCAGAGCCACGCTGCATTTTAAACAGAGAACCTTTGAAATGAACTCGATCTGTTCAACATATGCAATGGCAAGGGGCCATATGGCAACAATAAGCTGACACAGGACACAGAGATCAGCATGTCTGATGTATTCAGGGTAAGAGGGAAGGGTTAGGGAAGAAGAGAAAGAGAAAACCGATAAAGAGAGAGAGAGAGAGACAGGGTGGCTCCCTGCTGGTAGAAATGTCTGGTATGTGAGGGAGAGGCAGACAGCAGATAGATGAACAAGCAGGCTTTGTGACTGACACGAAGATGGTCACTGTACTGTGAGTGAGTCTGAGCTGGAAAAAAGTAACAGGCCGGATGGAGGTAACTAGACTGTGAAATCACTTTGTGCACTGGTAGTTTTCTTTAAGTGGTTGATTATACTAAGGGTTTAAAAGTGACTCCCATACACTTTACTTTTAAAAATTCATGAAAATTGAGCAATTTAATCAGTTAATATGTTATTGGGCCACCTAGTACTATAGGTCTAAGTGGCTGGGTCTCCAAATTTAGTGAGGAACAAAATTCTGTGGAATCAAATGATTCAAACAAGCCTACGAAGTTCAAAAATTCTACTGCATTAAATAATACAAATGCACTTACATGTTTAAAAAATACACGTTGCTTAAAAAAATGTGTGTGTGTATCAACTTTTGAACTTCACTATGATGGCCAAAGTGGCTGTCTATGTAGGCTGCCTACTATGTTACTTACTCTCCTCTGGTAGCTCGTTCTCTCGTTCATCTTGCTCCATTTGTTGGCACCACCCCTCCATCCTCTCCACCTCTGCCTGCAGCAGCTTCAGAAACCAGCGTCCGTCCTGCGGACACACAGACCCTGTCACTCCACCCCCATATTCCTCCTCTGTCGCTCCATCCATCCAGGGGTCCGGAGGGGGCAGAATGGAGGGGTCAAAGTCCACGTCGGTGTACTCGTCCTGGGCACAGGCATGGTAGTGGTTCCCCGAGCCCTGGATGCTGACGGTGGAGGTGGCTGCGTCTCGAGAGGGCTGGCGAACGACGGGCCCCTGATAGGTCTGTGCGAACTGGTCGTCAGTGACAACCTCCGGGAGGTCAAGATCAGCTTGAACGGCTGTAGTTACGCTGTTGGAGCGCGTGACTCTGCGATGACTGCAGAAAATAAAACAAAATTGTGTTTTGTTATAAGGCGGATTCATGCTGTGCATACATTTTAGGGCATTCTAAAGCATAAGTGACTGCTGATTGGCTCTTTAACCTAAAAGGCGGGACTTAAGCCACATATTAAGCGTTCCAATATCATTTTAATACAAGAGGCCTGTGTCTGTACTATACCATCTCTGACTGAACATGGTGTTGATGTTTTTCTGTTAAACAAACTGTGGACTGTGACATGGTACACAAATGTAACAAACACACAGATGTGTAAACACATAGACTCACTTCTCTCCTCTCAGGTTTGAGACAGATAACCTATCAAAGCAATCTGGCTTAGATCAGCTACTCTGTGTTTTCCTGGTGTTTGTGTGTGTGTGTGTGTGTGTACTGGAGAGGTAGGACACCTGCTTTATTCATGTGCGCTGAAGCACACGGTCATCTTTCACCACACCCCGAGTGTGTGCTTGTGCATTTCAGTGTTTGAGTTTGGGGTGTTTTTGCAGGTTAAAGGGTAAGAAAACAACAAACAAAACCAAAGCACACACAGGCCATACAATTTAAGGACTAACTATTTTCCTATATATTCCTCATTCATTTAAAGGAATAGTTAATGAACATTTGTTCATTATTTGCTTCCTTTCATGTTGTTTCAAACATGTATAATATTCTTTCCTTAGCGCAACACAATGTTGTATTAACTTTACAGCTTGGTTATAAGGATGTTATTCAAAACATTCTTCTAACTACTTAAGAATAACGTTTTTGATATATAAACGTTATTTATATTGGGTTGTTATTTATATTGGCATTATTGGGTGTTCCTGTAGCTCAACTGGTAGAGCATTGTGTTAGCAGCGCAAAGGTTGTGGGTTCAATCCCAGGGAATACAAGTACTGAGAAAAAATGTATATATTTAATTCACTGTAAGTCGCCTTTGTTAAAGCGTCTGCCAAATGAATAAATGTTAAATATAGGAAACATAACATTACAAAAGTTCTACTAATGTTACTGCAACTGGTTTGAGAGACCTTTTAGAGAACGTTGGCCAATGTTGGGGTCAACTATTCTAATCTTGTTATCTGTTTAAACATCCTTTTCCACTGCATTATTGGGTTCTGATATCTTTTGTTTTAACCATTTGTTTCCCATTAAAATCCATTTGAAGTTGTGTGTGTGTCAAAAGGGCTGCTTCATATCAGCTAACTACTTCCTGTAGAAGGAAAGAGAGAGAGAGAAATATAAAGAAAAATTGCATTTTAATTTCCAATTCTGCTCACATGGCAGCAATTATTGCTTTTTGTAAATTCATATCTCCAGAAAGTGTGTGTGTGTGTTTGTTTAGTACTCATATACATGTTTAAAGTATATACACAAGGGTCATTAAAAAGTATTTAGACATTTTTATAATTTATTTCACTGCATGAAGATGACAAAATATTTGCCTTTTATTTAAAAGGCAAATTTTTATAAAATTTTATTATTTATTTTTTATTTTTAAAAAATAAAAATTGCCTTTTATTTAAAAGGCAAATTGAACAAGCACTCTTTACAAGCAAAACATTTCACATCTATCCCTGACAAGTGTAGCAACTTAACACTCACTATGTTATGAAACATGTCTAACTATTTGCTGTAGTGCACTTCCCTGGGTGTGAAGCAAGGTGTGATTTGCTTAGGCCACAGCCACAGGAGAAGACAGGTCATTCCTTAACTCCCCTCACTGCTAATGCACAGAGGAGCGGAGCTGAAACAGTCTCTGTGTATAGTTTGAGAGCTTTAACTCCAGAATGAAACAAGAGGTGACCTGTGCACAAACTCTGTGTGTATGTGTGGCTGTATTTTACTGCTGTTTTCTCTCTCAGTTACAAAGACATGCTTCAGCAAAGTCCAAATACTGGTGACCTGTGCGAGTCTGTGTGTGTGTGTGTCCCTCGCTCGCCGTCTGGGAATCTTTCCCCTCAACTAGCAGTTAGGGGAACTTTCAATACACATCGACACACACCTACTGACTGTAAACATAACTACCCTACTGTAAAACTACTGTGTTTATGCACAGTATGTTGTGTGTGAGTGTAATATATTTGTGTTGGCATGGGAATCTCTCTTTTTTTTTTTAAGCAGCTCTAAGAGACAGTAATTTTTACGATGCCACAGCTGAGCTTCCAGCTGAACTTTCAAGGAAAACATGCAGAGCACTGTTTTCCATTGAATCTGTGCTGGTTCATGTGCCACAGCTGGTACTCAACTGGTAACACGTTTTCCAAGTTCAAACTTTCTTTTACGGAAAAGTTCCAGATTCTGAACCCCATCAGTAAGAAAGGGGCAGTACTGAGCATCTTACCACGCCCCCTTCTCTCTTTTACAGTCTGTAGGTCCCTCCCACAGACACAACAGTGACATCTGAGGGTGTGCAAGTCAGAGTAAGCAAGAGAGAGAGAGAAAGCTGGGACTAGAGGTTGATACTTGACCATGCCTGTGACCCAGCAGCCTGCCTGCTTCATAATGGTCGCAGCAACAGATGGCTGCGCATGCACACGTGCAGGCACACACGCACACACCCGCACACACCCGCATACACCCGCATACACACACAGAGCAGCTGTCTCTTACCCTTTCAAGAGGTCCCAATGTCCAAACCACTATGATAGGAACAGCTGCGTGTATGAAATAGAGACCCGACGAATGGGAGGGTCTTTGTCACTGGAGCATGTGGCTGAATTGACAACTCTCTTGTTTTACACAATCTCTCTTTCTAACGCCTGTAAAGCTTTTGTTTTTTAACAGCCTTCACACATAATATCTATAACGTTTAGGGTTAATGTTTGTCTTTTTAGTTAATGTTTGTCTTTTTCATATAGAAAAGTGGCTGAAGTTGAGATGTATCAAAGTATGTAGCTGGATTGTGTGTGTGAGCGAGTGTGAACACACCTTTTCTCCTCCTCTACTTGAATACCGACTGACTGAAACTTGCAGTGCGCTTCTGATTGGCCGCTTTCCTCAGGACCGTCCACCTAAAAAACAAACACACAAATTCAATGTAGAGTCTAGGTATCAGAGGTTAATTTAAATGTGTTGTTTAATATGTTTTTTTACGTATACACAGCTGGCTGTCATGTACACAGAATATACAGCATCAAACTTTGATATAGTTTGTCACAAAAATCTGTGACCCTATAGGCAGCAACAGATAGTTGTGGGTGTCGCCAACCTGTATCCCTATAGACAGGCACTTCCTGAGGGCGTCTCTCTTAGCGTCCTGTGAGATGTGTGTTACGCTAGTGGTAGCGATGGCTGTGGTCATCGTAATGGTGCTGTTGGTCACATGCTGACTGGCCGGGCCGTGGACCTGAGCGTTTGCTGCCTCAATGGCTGCCGTCAGGGCCTTCATGCTGTCGATGCTCTCTGTGGAGTTACTGAGGCCCGACTGGGTGGCCACTAGGGCCCGGTTAGCAGGGCCAGTGCCGGTTAGCTCATTGTAGGCATCCTGGGCTGATTCTGTGCTACTCTGGGCTGTTATAGAGATGTATGGTCTGGTGGGCGTTGACCTGGGTGGGACCGGGGGCGGCGTTTTCTTGTAGGTGGTTATACATGATGACACTGTGGAACCAGAAGTGATGTGTTAGCTAAATACATACGTACATATCGCTGTAAGAGACAAGTTTGCAGACGGTTACTGTAGATGTGAATGACGTAAACAGGAAAAAAAAGGACTTAAAAGAAATTGCTTATGTGATATAGCACACAGAATAGAACAGGATAGAATGGAAAAGTGTTTCATTCGGTTTTATTCATGAGCAGAGTAGAATAAAACAGCAAAGCAGAAATGAAGTAATGTATGTGGGACAGAATACAGTAGAATAGAACAGAGTTGGGAAAAGTAGAACAGGGCAGAACATAACAGGGAATTATAATAAAACAGAGCAAACAAGTCACCCTTATTTACATAACACTTTATGTAACACATTAAAAGTAATAATGCAATTTTTAAGGCATAGCAGTATGATATAGAATATATCATAAAAGAAGAACACAAAATTGTAGAACAGAAGAGAGTAAAGCTAGGTTAGAATACTTAGAGCATTTTAGGGAGGTAGCAAAGTACAGCATTTTTTTCTGGTTTCTGTTTATTATGAGTGTTATGAAATATTGTAGATTACAACTACAACAGGAGTTTGGCATTACTGTTCAAAGTCTCCAGTCGGTGTTGCTTAGAATAGAACAGCTGCTGTAGAAGACTAAACACTGTGTGTGTGTGTGTGTGTGTGTGTGTGTGTGTGCTCATTTGGAGACTAAACAGTGGCAGTCCATTTTCTTACAGCTCCCTCATTTCCTGCTTTTGGCAGGAGCAGGTTACTGCAGGCCCAGACACACACACACACACACACGATTTCTAAACACATGAAGGGAAAAGATTAGATCTCTCTTTTACTCCATGACATTTGTGTGTATGTCTGTGTGTTTGTGGGTGTGCCAAAGCGCGTCTGTTTTAGATTATAGCACTGTGGAAAGCTCATCTATCTGTCTTTAACAGCTTTGAATGTCTCTCTCTCTCAAACAGAAGGGATGGGGAACAGGTTTGTGACTGCTCTGTGTGTCTGTATCTATGTAAACTGGGTCACAGTGCAATCTGAAAGTAGGCCAAGCTTTCCCTTTAAACTATTACGGCAACTGAGCCAAACGATCTGTGCGCTTGTTCTCACCTGTGTGTCTCACCTGTGGGCCTGTGTCATGTGTCAGGCTTGTATGTGTGTGTTCTCTGACCCACCCAGACCTGTGATTTTTTCTAAAGCCATTATCCTCCCTGTCTCTCTGTGACTAAAACAAAAAACATGTTAAATAGCCCAAAACATTTACTCACCTGAAGCCCTTTAAACTACAAGCTAACAGCAGGAGGGTAAGTACGTCTGCAAAATCTCAGGACGTCTGCAAATTAAAAACAATCTGCCTCTTTAAATCATATCATGTGCTACTGAGAATCTAATACTATAATACATAATATATTTAGATTCATGGCCAGCTCCTACAGTTTAAAGATGTATTTATATAACCTTGTGCAAAAAACAATGTCTGCTAATAGAAAGATACACACCCAGATACCCCCTCCATTTAAAAGCATGCCAGCTAGGTCAAAGGTTTGTCTGGACTCTAAAACGTGAAGAGGAAGTCGGTTGCCAGAGAGCTGTCAAAGTCTTTTCAAAGGCCAAAATGTACCAGGCAAACTCAAACTGTGTTTTTACACAATGGACCACCACAATATACTATATTCTCTAACACCAGATGTGTAAGATATATACCAAATTAATTTCTTTTCATCTACACACACACGCTCACACAAAAAGGCAGGGAGTAAAAACAAGTCATGCCATGTTAACACCATTACCGGCTACCTCACAGTTTCCACGGATACACTTTGATGTTTGTATCATGGAAGCGTCACGCCTTCAAAAACCGCACACGTGCGCACACTCAAGGCCACCGTGTTTATCCAACAGTTGGGAAGTGGAGTGTGATATAGAATTCCTGAACTCCACCAGTCAGGAACGGAGCAAAAAAAATCCCCAGTTCTTTTTTTTAGAACTTCTTTCAACAACACAGTCTAACATCTGCAGCTTATCTAATGCAGCACTCGGGTTTTATTGCGTACAATTGGGTGATGCAGTCATCCTGCTGTGTCACTGAATCCTGAACCTTATGATCAAATCTCTTTTTTGAGCTCTGACAGCCAGTAATGCGACAAAACACTCCGATTATAATCAATGAAGATGTAAGCTCAGTGCGTATTATTGTTGTTGAATCGCTGGCTTGCAGTACATGTAAGGGGGTTGCGGTTAAACCAAAATTCAGTGCTGGTTGAACTTTAATTGGCTGGGCTCTTGGACGATAAAGCATTTCTCATTTCAAAAGAGCCAAAGAATGAGGGAGAGGTTAAAGAGGAGGAGGACAGTGGGGGAAAGAAGGAGTCTGTGAATGACAATCCCCTTTTTGGCCCCTAGCCAACAAACTCCTCTTTGTGAGGCGCTTCAAACGAACGGCCGACAGAGGAGTGTGAATGGTGAATCTCCTGCCTAAAAACACACTACCCCCCGCCCGGGCCAGCGCTGTATCAAAGACGGCCCCTACTCGCTCCCCCACCCCTCTCCACTACTTTAGTACCCCCCTCTAACATGCATTCATCCCGTCTTTTTTGCCTCTGCCTGGAGAAACACCCCTTTCAGCCTCATGCTTCATTAGGAAAGAAGATTGAACACACCTCTGGGCAATGCTGACGATCGGACACAGAAGGAAACGGCAACATTGTGCTTAGAAGTGAGCTGACAAAACCTCCCTTTGAGGATATTCCGGATCATCTGTCATTGAAATAGTCAGGAAAATGAAAACAGTTTTCTTTTAGACAGTAAACAATGTGTGCAAATTTACAAAAAGTTATTGCACATCAAACCAAAATGCTGCATTCTGGGAGATTGAGTCCAGGCCTGTTGTGAAGTGATTTACAAAACGTAATGGGAAAATTTACATTAAAATCATTGTTGCAGTTTGGTGATGTTTTAAGCCATGTAATTGTTAATGAAAGAAAGGTCGGAGCTTTGGTACGTTGGTAGCATATTGACACGTAAGACTCACAGTGGAGGCGCAAGTTTGAACCCTGCTGTCCTCCTCCCCGGCTCTCTTCCTAAAAATAAACTAAGCTAAATAATAACTCTCTAGGATATTTTGGTTGACTTGGTCTGTAGGAATAATAATTATCCTTATATATAAACTGTATTCTATATGGAAATAATGTCTAAATTATAAAGCTAAATGTGAGTGTGACCTTTCTAAAGTTTAAAGTCACTCTCTAAAATATAAAAGGGGTTGGTTGGGCACCCTCTAGTAGATGCTGAGGGTATAAATATCATAACACAAAACACTATAAAACTAGAGGAGGGGCCGGAGTGTGTTTTCATGTGTGTGTAAGCAGGCCAGGGTGCAAAATGACAGTTCGTCCCAGCTGCTGTGTGTTAAGAAAGGGGTCGGTCCCTTTCTCTGCATCCCTTGCTCTCTCTTTCCACAACCAGCTGGAGTCCTTTGTGATAGTGTAGCCGTGGAAACAGGGAAGAACATGAAATCTGTGGCCTTTTCTACAAAATGGTGTTTGTCTGTGTGCGAGTGTGTCTCTAGTAAAAAAATAAATAAAAATAGACCACCAGGCCAGTTAATATTTAAACACTAAAATGACACACAAAAAATGTAATAAAATAAATACTACAAAAAGAAGATTGACACAACTAGAAGATGATCAGCAATTACGTATTTGTGAACTGTAAACTAGCAGTGTGTTTACTAACAGTGAGCGTGACCTACTTTTCCTTGTCCTAAGTTCATTCGCAAGCTGCCAGTTTCTCTGCAGCTGTCAGTCAATGACAAAACACACCCATGCACGCTTACAAACACGCCGTCCACAGCTGACAAATTGGGTGTCGTAAACACAGACCGGACAGGATATGACAGTTCATTCAAAAGATAAGTGTGACATGATATGTGCTATTTGAAAGCTAAATTACAAAATAAAACAAAAGCAGAGGTTAACAAAAAAAATGTGTAATTATTAGAAATTAGGTTAGGGTTAGAAAAAGGTTGTGTTGTTTCAGGTTACAATTTTAATCAATTAACATTACACTTCAAAATGAGTAAAGCTGAGATAGATATGTTTATCTGCAGGGTGTCTAAATAAGTAAAGAATATCTTTGCATCTCTAAAGTCTGTCAGGCTAGCCATGTGCCCAGAGGGTGAGAAAAAAACAGAGACATGGATGAATAAGGGGAGAAAGAGAGGATAAGATTTGGCCGCCCATGTGCTTTAGTTACTGTTTATATACTGCATTTTTTGACACCAGTCAATGTGTGCCAAACAAACACCACAACACGATCATTTAAAAAGGCAAACACAAAGATTCAATAAAACAGATCGCTAGACATGTTCACCTTGACATTGGTTTAATATTACACTTTAACAAACACACACAGTCCTGACTCACAGATTACAGCCCACACACTCCCTGTGTTTCAATGAGTCTTTCTACATGCCTGTGTCATTACACGTCTGTGTCTGATAGGTCACTGAGTGTATGTGTGTGTATGAGGTCTAAAGTTACCTGCACTCTGCTTTGCTATTTTTCAGGTCAGATACACAACTGAGCTGATCACACACGCACACACACACACGTTAGTTTTCCCAAATTATGTCCTTAGATCATATCTGTGTTATTTGACATGTTTATATGCTAAATATAATTTCTCCAGGCTAACACTAACCCTACAAGAAACTGCTTTAATGAATGTTAATTAAATATTTACTTATTAAAAACAATCTGTATTTTAAAAGATGCCTTTAAAATAAGTTTTAGTGAAAAACTTTGTTCGTCCCCTCCCTCACGAACACACATCTTACAGGCAAATGCAACACACACTCACTTGTAGCAAACAAGAATATGAACTTTGTGTTTGAGTTTTTTTTTGAAGGTCTTTAGGCCGTGATCTCGTACATCTTAAAAGGTCAGAGACTGACACCCAAACATTTACATCTAAATACAAAGGAATGTGGTCAAGAGTTCACACCCTGACTTATATGTGCTGCACACCCAATGCAAACCCTATTAAGTCAGGAATTAATGAAAAATTCAATTGTCATCTGAGCACCAAAGACTGATTTCTATCAAACTAACTTTCCAACTGACTAACCACCCTAATAATTACCTGCAACTCACCTATCTCTCTCTCTTTCTCTAATTTTCCTCTCTGGCTCACTCCCTTTATGCTTTGTGTCTCCAGGTTTGACCTCTGACCCCTGGTATCCTGTGTGAGGGGGTAGGTCAAAGAACCCATGGTGAGTGGAGTATTGTGTGTCTAGTGTGTTTGTGGAGAGTGTGTCGGTGCTGCTTCTGGGATATACCAAGAGTAATGTGGTCTTTAGGAGTCATAAGAGACCCCCAACACACACACATGTGCACAGACTCACACACACACGGGGGTTGGGGGTGAGTGGGCAAGAATGCAAGGGGTAAACGAGGAACCCAGCAGGAGTGCAGGAATGTGATGCATTGTGTTACAAAGACTTCCTAAACTAGTAAAGTAGAAACTCTCACACACACTTACACAGACAAGCAATCACAAACATCCTTCTAAACCCATATAGACTCAGTATGACATGTTGTAATTTTTGGCTTTTTATAAATGCATGTTTTGAGACTTGCACTGTGCTGAACTGATAGAGGCCATTAAAAGACCCTCCCAAAACATTTAGGGGCAAACACACACATACACAGAGGACCCTTTCTGGAAGAGGAGAGACAGTCTGTAATTAAGGTTTGTCCCACCCTTGCAGTGAAAACCTAAACCATCAAACACACACACACACACAGAGAGAGAGAGAGAGAGAGAGAGAGAGAAAAGCAGGAGAGAGGAGAAGAGGAGGTTTCCTTCTGCATTTCCTGTGGCAGGCAGTGTGACGGGATAATGTCAACGACCTCACTTCCTTTATGTGTGGCCTGAATCAAAGCATAGCAGTTCTCAAAGAGACGTTGTTAAGTTGTAATTACATAAAGTGCACAGTCATCAAACACACACAAGAACCCACAAGCGCTCGCTGAAATCAGACTGAGAAACAAAACATCCAGTTTCTGAAATCTTCTAACTGTTCTAAACTCAATGTGCCTTTTGTGATACTAACAAGATTTTAAATCAGATAACAGACATAATGGACATCATGTCAAACAATTGTAAACATCACAATCTACAATAACAGACCGCATTCCACCAAACTTTGCTTGTAAACAGTGAAACATTCAGATGATGAAAAGATTTATGCACGAGTTAGAAAGTTTTATTGTGTCTATCGCCACCTACAGGACACAAATACAAGCCAAAATTGGAACGTTCTCATGTGTCAGGAAACAGTTTTTCATGTAACTACTTTTGTAACTGGCATAGAAAAGAGTGAATAGTATATATTTTTGAAACTGGCCCAATCATACCAGTGCTAAATAAGCAGCATTTTAAATAACTCATAAAGATCCATTTTCAGTGAACAAATGTTTTTTGAATGTGTCAGACTGGGACTAAAATGCATTACATCACCTCCTTGGTAAAATCTAAAGGTGACTTTGAAATCAAAGACTTACATTAGATTACAGAAGGCCCTGTAAAATAATTCCTCTGTTGTGTGTTTGTGTATTTTCCTGCATGCTCACACTTGCAGAACGTTTCGGACAGAACATTTGTTGTTCTCACTGATGCTCTTTCTTGTCTCACACACTCATACTTACACTGGCTGATTAACTCCTGGGAGGAAGAGGAAATCACATAAATCTCAGGGCTTTGAGACGTTCTGTTTAAACAGAAAGCAGGAAAACACCTTTCATGGTGAGTGGAGGGAGGGCCTGAAAGGAAATGATTATCTGTGCGGTTGGGAGAGATGGCGAGTGTGGGAGCGAGACAGAAAGAGAGGGAGGAAGAAAAGTAGAGAGTCTGTTTAACTGAAATGTCTCACTGAGTGATTTGTGGAGAGATTCTGCCATGTAGCCACACACACACACACACACACACACACACACACACAAACCCACAGAAGATTTAAACTAGATAACATTAACAGTATCCACAGGATGTTTGCGTGTGAATTTATTTGTAGTATATCCAAATTCAGCTTTTTCTCCCTATGTAGTGTGTTTATTTCCAAACATCATGCCAGTTTTTTTAATAAATGACTGTGGACAAGATATGTTGTAGGGAATGTAACAAAAGTTTGGTAGGCTATTTAATAATATTTAAGCACAATTATAGTTGTATACTGTTAACAGTACATCAAATTATGTTATACTGTATAATCAGAATTTTGTGATAGTATGTGACTTCAAATATGTGGTTACTAAACTTTCTCTTTGAATTACACTGCCCCCTAGTGCTTAAAATATGTCTTACTGCAGTAAGTACATTTACTTACAATGTGCTAAACACACAAACTGTTTTGTTTGAATCAGTTAGGACAGTATGAAATTGGTTAAAACGTTTACATAAGAAAACAAGCAATATATAACATTAACATTTATAAAATAAATTGACCTATCGAGAAACACAGACACTGTCAAGGGTTTAAAATTAGTGACTGGCTCTTATTACTGAAATGGAACTTACTCTCTGCATTTTTGCCTTTTGGATCAATGTTTCAGTAAGTCATTTGACTCTGTGTGATAATAAGAGTATATTCAATATATGGTTGACATCATGTCTGTGAAGGTCTAGTGATTGATTTAACTGGAGGGCTGGTTTATGACATCATGGTTGCCATATTTGGAATTATGAGTCAGCCCATTCACAGTGTTTTCGGTAACACAATCTCTTCTTTTAGACAACTTACATCTAAATAGTGTTCTATTACTTTATGAACACAACGCACTTTTGCTGGTTTTGCTACGCAATCAGGTCTTATTTAATCATTATGATGGGCTACCTTTTACCTTCTAACAGTTAAATAATAATAAAAAATAAATATCTAGCTTTATAAATATCACACTGCACTAGAATTACAGCAGTTAATAACTGAAAGAAATCAAGAGAGAATATGAGAGCTAACAGAGACAGGGAGTCTACTGTATGATAGCTTTTAGTGGCATTATCTCACCCTATCTTCTTGAGGAAAACGTACTTCCCACCGTACCATTAAATGAATTAGTTGCCGTAGTAACAACAGCATCCTCCTCCTGGGTTAAGGAAGTAAACTAAATAAATACATTCTGCTCAAAACACTATTTTTTTCATTAAACTGTGGACATCTTGATCTTCAAAAACATCAAAATAATGTCAGTTCTTGAAGTTTTTAGTATAAAAACAGTAGGCATTTACTTTGAGATGTCAACATAGCTTCTGTATGGTTAAACAATGGGAACACAAACACACACATTTTCACCAGCAACAGCTTATTTATAGACATCTAGGGCATTACTAAGATTGCTAGACTTTTAAACAAACACACACACACACACACACACACACACACACACACACACAAACACTAAACTAAACTAAACTAAACTAAACTAAACTAAACTAAACTAAACTAAACTAAACAATAGAACAATACTGCTTTGAATTTCTTTGTGTGTAATTTCAGAAAAACCTTCTGTATCTGCCCTCCAATATAACAAGAAATACCAAAATAGACGGTGATTTACAGAGTTTAGAATCTCTGCCGGCATGATGATCCTAATTTTATTCTTATAAACAAATAATATACAGCAAAAAGCATGTTTTCCTGTTTGCATCCACACTTAGACTGGTTATTACCTAGGCAGTCTATACAATCCATAGGCTCACAAACACAGCATGTGAAGTGGATGTAACTTTAAAACGCGTCAGTTCGCTGCACTACCGGTATGAGTAAGCAAAACGAGAAATGAGTTTCCATCATCTCCTTTAACACTGTCAAACAACATAAACTGATACCAGAGTCAGAGAGAGAGAGAGAAAGAGAGAGAGAGAGAGAGAGAGAGAGAGAGAGACGCGTGTATACTCACAGAGGAGGCGAATCCAGCAGTCACACATACCCTGTAATTTTCGGTAAATGGTAACCGGAGAAACAACGAGAGACAGCGGCGAGTGAATGAATCGTCTGGATCTCTGGATAAACTCGAGCTTTGCTTTGAACGGGAGGTTAATGCGTTAATTATACTGCACTCAGTTAACGGTGCTGGAGCTG
The DNA here is from genome assembly GCA_036877625.1 of Ambastaia sidthimunki. NCBI lineage: Eukaryota > Metazoa > Chordata > Actinopteri > Cypriniformes > Botiidae > Ambastaia > Ambastaia sidthimunki. Next base: position 24,183 of record JAZGTK010001007.1, on the reverse strand, counting down.
CGGCTCAGTCACGGGCGGGTACGGGACCGGCCCACACCGTCACATCCGTTAAACACACCGATTCCCGTACAGGCCAAAAAGATACTGAGCCCGGGGACTTCCCACCGTACCAAAATACCTATTCAATGTACAAAAATAATATTCGTTATTCATAATAAAATATTAATTATAATAGTAATATAAATATACGATTCAAAAGATATGAATCGTTTATATAATATACGATTTACATATTATACTTTTTCTTAGCAATTTGTTTTATTTACGAATATATGGCACAGTCTATAAAGTTAGCCAGATTCATTTCACTGCAAGATTTATGCTTTTGTAACTGTGACAAATAAAATATTGAATCCTGAATATGCTATTCTATGTACTTAAGCACACATGAAAACGCAAAAGTAACAGAAAAATGCATAAATATGTATAAGCTATTTATCGGAAAACAATAGGCAGTTACTGAGTAAATGTCAACTAAGTATTTGGATATTTTGAACCCTAATGAGCAGCTTACAGTTACATTTAGATATTTAACATAAAATGCAATTTTTTAATAAAAGCGACGTACACAGATGAGGTTAACAAAAATGCGCTTCATTTCAGGGCGAAACAAACTTCTATGTTATTTAATAGGACTCGAGTGTGCAGTATAAATATGTGCATGCTTCTACTGTATAACAAAAATACACTGAATGTCATGCATTTTTACGTGTAACATCCTTAAACGTGTTCATCAAATAGTGCTGACAGCAAAACTGCAAACAATGCTCAAGTGCGCCCTCGCGTGGAATAAAAACAGCCGTATAGCTTCTCAATGCTTCACAAAACATTACATCAAACTTGATCAGCTAACATTCCCATACACACATACTCATTTGGCCCCCTAATGTGACATAGACACATTATTTTATTTGCTCTCTTTCTCACATACATAAATAGGATATGAAGTATTTCAAATAACATGTAAAGCACGTCTATGCTATTGTAGAATACCGCCAGATATATTTTGCCAGAGATGTATTTTAACTGGGTCTGAATGAGTCCCATATTCATTAATTGCAGACGTTTCAATATGTCCCCAACTAGCAATCCATTGCATAACAACAACACAACAACAACAGAACGCAATGAGGCTTTGCGGAAAATATGTTCCCAACAAATACAGCTGCACAGTGATTGTCAAGCTCATATCTTGAAGCTGCTGTGTATCTGTGATGAATCAGGCCATTCTCCAGCTCAGAAGAATAGGGGCATCTGTCTCCCCAGACTTCAGAGCTCTCGCTTTGGCTGATCAGGGGCTGGTGTTTCTTTGTATGTTAGAGACATAAAAGCTTTATGTCCCATTTCCCTGAAGAAGACACAGACAGGAAAGAAGAGAGATGGATATGCAGGCAGATGACGCACACAAAGGAAAAACTCTCGAACAGACAGACTGGGAGTTCTAATCCTCTAATGCCGTGGAAATGACATTTAGATCAAAGCTGCCAAAAGGACAAATGTAAAATGCACATTTGTGTGTCTCTGTGTGTGTGTAAGTGCGTGTAACCTGGAATATAGGACAGCAGCAAACCTCTGCCTGTGATTTACTTTCTGGTGACCGAGGCATGTGTTTTAGGGCCCAGACCTACATGGGGTCTAAGCAGTGAGACCCCTAAAAAGTTACATGATACAATTAGTTCAACCAATTACGCTCTGCCATTTCCAGTCATTTTGACACCTTTTGTATCCATCTTTGTTATCAGAGTCAATGGTGACACACGCCAGCTGGGTCTGTCTTTCTTGCCAAGACATACTGGTCAAATTATTTTGCCTTGTGATAAGCGCATAATCAACACTAAAACAATTATTTGTTTCTTGCTGATTATTTTGTAATTTTAAGCCTGTTTTTATTGGTTGAAAAACTATAAGCTAAAAGTACTGGTTTTAATATTTTCAATGTTTCCCCAGGTTGTAACATTTCCCTAACGTTTTTATTAAGTTACAAAAATGTTAAAATGTTTTTTTGAAAGATCTAAAAATGTTCAAAACACCCAGTTTTTAGACATTTTATTAACGTTACTGCTTGATTATAAGAACATTTAAACTTTTAAATCAGCAATGGTAAAACGTTAAAAATGTTAAAAGATTCCACTAACAACTTACAAACTTACAAAAAACGTTCAAATTTTTTGATATGATATATATCATGTTAAAAATGTCTACTAACGTCACTGCAAGAACCTTTTTGATAACTAAGACTTTACGGGTGGTGGGGGGCCCCAAGGCCCTGCAATCTATTGATCCAGCCCTGTCAATCACACACCTTAAAATGAACACACACACAAACACACAGAATACAAGCATATCTACACACACTCAAGAGATTCAGGCCTTCATCCAACACTGGTAATAGCTTTTGTACCTTTTGGCTTCCCTTGATTGATTTCTTATGCGACACTCTAGCCAATACCGCGTCCGTGTTTGTTTGTGTAGCAACAGGGCCCGAGGCACAACAGTGGGTGTGTGTTTTGTTTAGAATACATCTTTATGAAGCATATTGGATGTGTCACATTTTTGCCATCGGGTCTCACGTCCTTCCATTGACTCCTCATAAAGGAGCATAAACACTGACAGTGATCTAATCGCCGGATCTCTCTCAGTCACCGTTGGTTGCCGATCAAGATCTTAATTAAATCTCACTGCCCAGCTAAACTCTTTGACACTGGCTTGCGTGGGTATCTGATTAAGTCATTCAAATCTTTCCCCAATCCTATTGGTTCACTACATGCCCACTGCGCTGAACTGTACATCTGCAGTTCAGTTCAGTTGTAACTGGCAAATGTATTTAGAAAACACAAAGGACTTCCTGTTCCAGTACGCAAAAGAGGCAGAGAACAAAACAAAACAAAAATTATAAAAGAATTTTAAATAGTATAGTGTATAATACACATTTTTTTACTGTAACAATGCAATATCAGTGGCTAATGTACAATGGTCTGAATAGGCCAAACAGATGCAAAAAAGGTCTGAAACGTATGTCTTAACTGCACAACACTCGAATAACACCCCTTTTGTCTGCATTGTATTAAAAATTTGTTTTTTTTTAAACAGGGTCAAACTTCATTACACATGTGATGAATGCACACATTTGTTGACTAATGGCCTGAAAAAGGAAGACCATTATTAATACTAGCCAAACAAGAGCTAGCAGTGACAAATTAAATACATGCTTGCTACTCTATTATGGTAGTTCGTTTTGAAATAATGCAAAACTATAAACACGGATAAACTTAATAGGTCTGTGATGTGATATAGTTTCAATAAACAGTGTGTGAACATAAATATTTAATTGATGCAGTATTGGTTGCTTACTGGTTGACAGTCTAAGTTTAATAGTGTTCCATTCACTTGAAGCTGTATAAACACAGCAAACTCAAACATGAGTTTACATTGGACCCAAACCAAGCAATGTGACTTTGCCATCACATTTCAATAATCCACCACATGCCTCTGGGAGTTTTTTTGTAATTGATTACCATCTTTTTTGGGTGAATATCGTTACATCAGCCTGCAAAAGCAATTAAGCTTGAACTAAGCCTGACTGACTTTAAATCTAAGGCCTTTTATGAGTGATTTAAGCAGGCAGCATTTGACACATGGGAGGCAAGTCAAGACGGAGTTTACGTCTGTGATTACCTTATGCAGAGGTCACTCCCCAAATCCCCAAATCTCAGCTCCATCTATTCCTGTTCTGTGTGCTGCCTCTCTCTCTCTCTCTCTCTCTCTTCAGCCTCTCTTCATTCCACTTGTCTGTAAATGTTTTTAATTAGCTGACTACGACCCTGATGACAGTGTGACGAGGAGAAAGAACGAGACTCTCTAATCGCTGTAATTAAACAACACGCTGCATGAGAGCCGGAGTAAGCGAGAGAGAGAGTGAGCGAGAGAGAGAGAGAGAGAGAGAGCAGCTGATGAAGTAGCAGGGAAAGTACAGCATGATTAGTTAAAGAAAACAGAAAACTGTTAGAAGGGAATTTTTTTTCCAAAGGCGGCAATATGAAGGTCAGCAATTTGTTAAATCTTTTTAAATGTGTTGTCTATTCTGTTGTTGTATAACTAGGTAAACATCTGTTACTTCTAGTCCTCTAATTTGATTGGCTGAGTGGTGTTCTGAGAGTTCTGATATTTAGTACAAAAAGCACTAATGTTTTTCAATGCTTATATCACTTCATTTGTCTGTGTTTGCTGTATGTGAAAGGTGTGTTTGATTGTGAGTAGTAAATAGTGGAAACTGACTGCAGAACAAAGTTAAGAAGTATTATTGTGGCAATTTTGTTTTAATATTTTCCACCTTCTCTCTGAGCCATCACATTGACCTGTGCCTTTAAGACACATGTGGTGTGGTAATGAATTAGTCTGTCATTATAAAGTTAAAAAGGAGCCACTTTTGTATTGCCTTTTGAATTTTTTCAATGTACTTTACGGTACAGTGAAGTCTTTCACCATAAAGACTAAAGAAAATTTGATACCGCCCCTTTAAAACAAACAAATGTCAGCCGTTGTAGCTGATTGGAGAATTTCGTACCTGTGCTGCTCTGGATGGTTCTGACAGTAGTTGCAGTTCGGGGTGGTGAGATGACCTGACGGGACGCTCTCTCTTCTTCCTCCTCCTGTGAGCAGCCCTTCTCGATGGCCCTCACGTAACTGTGGCTCCTCATACGGAAGCATCCGGACATTGGCAGATCTAGAGCGTCCACGGCCTGAGACTCCATCTCACTGAATACACTCTCACACACGGCCTCGATCTGTCCGTTCACTTCCACCTCACTCACCTGCAGGGGGAGACACTGCGTCATCACACGCTGTCACATAACTCTGGTATCTCTTTCATAGGATTATAGCATCTGTGCAATCTCAAAGCATGGTGTTAATTTAACGTTTACTAATAAAGAATGAGATTTGAGATTACAACACTATAAGAACACAGAAGTGAGATCATATGATGTTATAAAATGTGCTATAAATATTATGCCTTTTTTAAACTACTATAAAACTCTTAAAACATAATTAGGCTTTGCATGCTATGTTTAACCAAATGTAAAGGCCATATTCTTAATAAGACAATAAACTTTACACAAATTGAGAACAATGCTCCAAAAACATAGAAGTAACCATAGTGTCAATTTTTCAGCATTGTTTTTAAACATTTTATAAACATTTAATAAAGTACCAAAAACAAACAAAACCCCCACATATTTGAGTTTAAAGACAAGAAACCACTAGCACACACAGATCACAGAGAAATAGGGTGCAGAGGGGAGGAAATCTGGATTTTAAAGTGAAAGCAGGTGTGGCTGCTCACTAGTGCTCTATTTAGACTACAGTGCGTGTCTCTACCAAACCACCAGACAGTACAGCAGTGTGGGAGGCGACAGTAAGGAGCAGTGTGATTGGATTTAGATGGAAACTTATTGCAGGAGGAAGTCTCATGATTGGAGGGTCAGAAGGAAGTGGAAACAGGTTGTTATGATTGGAGGACTGGTGGAGCATTGTGATTGGAGGAACAGACAACAGAAAGTTTGTCATTGGCTGAGGAGGACTGTAGACAAACAGGTACTGGTGTGTCAGAAGACCCAAACCTGTTAGAAGCAAATATACATTTACACCCGTACATATGCATACATGTACACACAATGTAAACACATGCCTACACAAACACTGAGGGACCAGTGAATGATAGTTTTCTTCTGGATGGGTGACTGAGCTTTTTGTTGCTGCAATGATTGATGTATCCTCAGGGGGGCAAAAACACACACACACACACACACACGCCTGAGGGCAGTGTCTTTATTTGCAAGCGAAGGAAAGCAGCTCTCTAAAAGGTTAGAGCTGCTGTCTATTTGAGACAGTGAGCTGTCAGGACACTAAACACTCACCTTAAAAATCTTTCTGTTGTAAACGCTGCCTGTTACTATATCCTACGGCTACAGAAGCTAATCTTGAAAACTCACCTTAAAATCCCGTGGCAACAGACACTAATCCTGCAAACTCACCTTGAAAATCCCTTAGCTACACATGCTAATTATGAGAACGACCTTTAGAAAGTGAATATATTAAATATATTTAAATATTTATATTAGCAAGTATTCCCAAAGCTCTAACTGATCTGAGAGCAAATACAGGTTCTTAAGACTTTACACTGCTTTATAAAAGATTCCTATTTTAAATACTTCTATATTATAAACATGCACTTTGCTGGTGATGAGAAAGGGCATATTGTTGTATAGCCTGTTTAGTATATAACCTTACATTTATCAAAATACATCTACACTTAAAAATGTATAAGGAGAATCATCATCAACTCTTATTGAAACACTTCTTCTGTTATCCACAAACTCTTATTCTTATGCATACTTTAAAAATGCACCGGGAAAAGTATGCCATATGTACCATGCTAAGTTGCAATAAATCTTGCATACTATATAGCACGGGTAGTATGAGAATTGGAAATTAGAACAATGGATGAAGATGATTAATGGTTCAGTTTTTCTGGGAGCACGTATAATATGAAGAATGCAGAAACACACTAATTCCTTTTAAATGAACAATTATTGCTCAGGCCCTTGAGTCAGCGGCCTATAAATGGACATTCCAGATTAAGTGTCTCCTGGGTTTTCCATGAGCTTCACTGTTTTCCTCCCCTCAGCAAACCTTGTTCTCCAAGATGGCTCTGGGTGGAAACTGCTTTTAGGGTCTGATCCAGGACCAGTTTGTTCACTCCAACCCATCACAGGAGGTAGATGCAAACTGATCTCAGACCAGTATCCAATGGCAATTTCCACCAGAGAGAGGGGGGCAAATGACCAACCTGACTGATGGTGCTCATGGCCCTCATGTAGCTCTCATTTCGGGAGCGAAATTTGGGTGAGGCCAGCAGGCCGGCCGGGTCCAGACTGTCCAAACTGCGGTTGATTGAAACCTCACTCACCGCTCGCAAGTAGCTGTGACTCCGGATCTGCAGCTTGGGAGAGTGTGACTCCGTACTGATCCTGCAGATAGAGACATATAATATATATATGTTATATATAAATAATATGAACAGATATGCAGCAAGACATTTTTGGTTTGGTATTGAATGGCACATAAACCTTTTACTTATGTTTTACCTTAAAAAATGAAGACAAACAATAAAGCATGTTTGTATGAGATTGGGCAACCAAAGCTTTGAAATGTAAACAGTANACACACACACACACACACACACACACACACACACACACACACACATACACATACACACACACACACACACACACTATCCCTGCAGGTCTAGTCAATCTTAATTATGTATGCTGCTCTTAAAATAGTATGCAGTAGTTACAGCAAGAAAAAAACACACATTACTCATTCTTCACTGGAATGAGGGATGTGGAGAAAAGACACAGAAATAAATGCAGAAAAAGTGCAAGAAAGATGAAGATATTAAGATTAAGAATAATAAGTTAAAGCAACAAATGAAAACAAGAATAGAAACTTTAGACATTTGTGTGCTTAGCTAAACAACAACAGATTGACTCACTTATACACTAAACAGTACTGAATACTGAATATTACTGTACTAAATACTGAATACTGAGTACTGAATGTCTAAGTTTAGATGAACGCTTGAGAGATGTTTAAATTGAACTAGATTTTTGACATTTTCTGAAGACATTTTCATCCCTCCACATCCCTTACTCTGCTTGGATGGTCGGTAGGGTGTTGCTATGCCGTTACTATGACCTTTCAATGAGTCACTAGGGTGTTTCTACCGCAATGCTAGGTGTTTTTTTTCACCAACCAGAAAAGCCCACCTCCAAGTATTTAAGATATTCTGGTCCCATATTGCTTCCCATATAGTCCCTCCTTCAAAGTAAGCCTATGGGATTTTTCACACTTTCCATAAAACAAATCTTATCAAGCTGAATGATTTGGGATTTCATTCACATCCACAGCACAAATCTTGTGGGAGGAGTTTAATGCCAAGGCGTAGGATTTAAGAGCAAATCCCTCCCCCTAAAGATGAGCAACAGCGGCAGTGATGTTAGCTTAGCAAACACAGTTTATAACAAGCAAACGTGCACATCCTCGCTCACGCAGAGTCTCCAGGCCGGTCATTGATACGTGGTGTGGTCCTTAAGTGATCTAGCTGAGGTCATGTTACCGTGGAAACAAAGGAAGAGATGTCTGTCTGTAACGAGCACGGGCCTCGGGCGACTTTATTATGTAACGCAACGTGGCATAATACACTGCAATGAGAAACCCGCATAATTCCCCCATTTTTCTTTCTTTGTGTTTGTTCATGTGTACATACATGAGTGTGTACCGTTTATGTGTGTAAATGTTTTGTTTAGTGTATTATTGTGTGTCTGTGTGAAAATGTAAGTATATATATATACCCCCTATAGTATATATAGTATACATAGCCATGTACACACACACATACACACACACACGCTTGAATGCGTTGAAGGCACAATGCCCTGATTATAAATATACAACACTGCAGCAATTCTCATTAAGCAGAAGTATGTAAAGACTCAGATGTGAAGTCCTCACTTCCTTTCTGCACTGATGAGCATCTGCCGTTGTCAAAAGCGTCAGCGCTTGCATGGAACAAATGTTCTGCTTGCAAACCTTTCACACATTAACACACACACACACAACCAAATGTGTGTGTTCATTCCTTTTGAATGTGGTAAAGTTTTCTCATTTAACACATTTTATTTCCAGTTTTGTGAATATTTGAATTGGAAAAATTTAAATGAATTTTAGATGTTGCATGATTTGAGAATATTTCAAAAAGCATCTTATGGGTTTCAATGAAAGTATGGAAATGTGACATTGTCTACAACCTGGAGCTGGTCAACGTCAGAAATTCATTAGTAACTAACAAATAATTTCTTTAAAATTTGTCAAAACCCTAATTTGTTTTTGTTTTTTCCAGGTATAAATTTGATTGTGAATTCCAAATTTCAAATGTGGTCTTAGACTTCTGAACCCACATGCATATTAGTATGTATTTATAATAGAAAATTACATTTGTAAATCTATATAAAACATTTAAATAAAAAGATCAGCTTCTAAAATAAAACGGCCTATATTCCTGTTAGTAAGATGTGCAACTGGGAAAATATGAAAGAACTCTGTGGGAACTCCAAAGGCACAGGAAAAATTCTCTTTGAAATGACTTTGTTCTACTGAATTTTTAATAAAGGGGAGAGAGAAAGGATTTCAGTGTAGTGGTAAGAGTCTCAGGACACAGAGGAATTTTATAAGAAATCGCACAGCTCCGCGGAGCGTGTGTATGTGTTCCTGTGTGAACGGAGAGCGGGATTTAAGGACGGAGCCTACACAGTCTCCAGAGACGCCTCCTAACAGCACTTTGAAAGAGGAGTGAGTGGAAGTCCTGGAAAATAACATGTTTAAAATGACTCAAGAGGAGATGAACCTGTCCATTGAAATACTGATGTACCCACGCACCAGCATGTCGGGTGTACACACACATGCATTTAATTTCCCTGGTGATTTCATGGGAACAACATGTTCAAGCTAATACCTTTTCTGTGCACACACACACACTCACTTGAGCGTGGTCATTTCGGTGAGGGAGGGCTGGGTCGCTTTCAGGTAGCTGGCTCTTCTGGCCTGGACTTTGGGCGATGGTTTGGGGCTGATGTCTGAGTCTCCGCTGTCATCCTCTGCCATGGCTTTTATGTAGCTGCCGCTCCTCATCCGTCTGCACGGAATCTCATTATCTTGACCCACAGATGACAACCCCCCCCACTCATCCTGAGGAACCTGCACAAAGAGAGAGAGAGAGCGTTCACCTCTCAACAGAAACTGTAACTGTTCAGCCTGTAACACTTCTTAATAACCACAAGCAATAAAGCAACCCATTATGCAAGGACAGTTCATTTATCAATTATGATTGTTCCAGCATTATTAATACATTAAGGAGCGCATATGTTTATAAACAAATGGGAATTATGTTAATGATTATGTAAATGTATAAAGTTGTGACTGATTTTCTAAGCCACAAGTTTTTACAGTTATTTAGGCCATGCAAAAGCCTTTAATAATTAATAATAATTATTATTTTGTTAATAATAAAGTGTTTTATTTAAAGGTGCTGTAAGCATTTTTAGTTGTTTGGTCATTTCCACCATTTTTCCAGCTTCTCTTCAACCCCACCCATCACCTCCAAACACAGGCAGTGAGTGTTCTGATTGGCTGAGGAAGAGTAGGCCCCGCCTTTTTGCTGTTTACAAAGCTCATAGCTGTCACAGAGGTCGTTGTGATTTCTTACAACATCTGTTTAAGTGATATCAGTCAGGTAGCAAAGACACTTGATACATATCATTAAAAACATTTAGAGCACATTTAATTATTTAGTTATACTGTCTAAATAATATTATAAAGCATATGCAAGTCATTTACTGCTAGTTACTACTGAATTACTTTAAGTTTATTTAACAAATTATATAATAAAGGTACCATACCTTATATACACATCAATATTAATGCATTTCCAACTGTGTTCATAAATATGTGATTGTAACTGCATGAATAATGCAGGAACAAATATTTGTAAATTATTCATTTTCTTTTAACTAATACATTTCAAATGCTTTCTGTGTGGTTACTGTAAAGTGTTACACAGAAAACTTCCCTGGCCAACAAAACTGCTAACAGCTTCTGCACAGTAAGAAAATAACCTTACAATTCCTTCCCACATTTACTACATAACACAATCAACATCTTCCAATGATACATCATCTAATACTCCTCCTACAAAGCTAAAAACTCACCCTGACACACTACACATGGCCTTAACCTATAACCACATATTCAAGTAATCTTGACTTCAGCACAACCAATAACCTTTGGCTCAACATTACCAGGAAATGATCTCACATTTCACGCCCTCTTAAACCATCCGTGTATGATGCACATTAAGTGCCTTTTCGAACCCTCACCCCAGATGCTCCTCACCTCTCTGAGCTGAATAACAATCATTTCATATTATCCAACACGGCTTGCCTTCCTTTAAAATCAAACACCATTTTTGGTGGCCACTGAAGGAGAGCCAGTCAGCCTGGCTTTGGTCAGCCTAAGCGATGCGTGTCGCATGCTAACGCTTCTCACACGTTCCCCCTTTTCACACGCTCTACCAGGGGCCGAACCCAACAACCTATCCTCCATCACTGAAAAGAGAAAGAGAGAGAGAGGCGCACAAAGAGAGATATTGTTCAGGCTAGGGAAATGATCCACTCTCCACAGAGTGAGACGTTTTTTAAAGAAGATGGAAATGAGCAAAGAGTAAAAAGGGAGACAGTGGGAAAACAAGCCTGAATTGTTATTTTATGGGCTCTGCTTGAAAACCAGGGTTATTATAAGAAGGTACATAGAGTGGCTAGAACTGATGATAATGTCTGAACTCCTGTACTGCTAGTCAGTGCACTTACAGTACAATTAAGCTAACTGTTAGCAGATAGACTCTCATTAATACAGATGGTCTTTGAGATCTGGCACTTTGGCACATTTTCCTCTCTTGGAGATCTGCCTTTTTCATTTGGCTCCTCTATTTCTCCTGACTTCATTATCTGTACCCTCTTCTCCACTTACTCACTCTCTCTCTCTCTCTCTCTCTCTCTCTCTCTCTCATTATTATACAACATTTTTATTTTCATCAGTTTTGGGTCACAATCAATCTGTCACTGCTCTATATTAAATGTTTTCAAAGTTACAGTGTTCGAAAAGGACAATGACCTTATCGCTGCCAGTTGTACCTTACCAATTTAAGGCAGCTATTAAACTTCAATTTCAGTTTTAGTAGGTTGATATTTCTTTACAAGGTGCTCTCCTCTTAGCTGGCTCTTCCTCTCATTTTACACATCTTTATACACCTCTCTAACACAGCTTGATACAGCAGGTCTACTATGAACATCTAGCACTCAACAGTACAGTGATCTGGCAACCTTCAGTTTTTTAATTAATATCTGTTTTTAATATCAGCATTTAATATCTGTAAGCGTGAACTAGGGCTAGGCAATACAATTATACTTCAATTGTTTTTCAGTTTTTGAGGAGGTTTAATGGCTTAAAGAGGCAATTGTTGAGAATCCTTTTATCAAAACAGCAATTGTAAAAATCTAGCAAACATAATTGAATGTATTTTGAACTGTTTTTCACTAAACAAATACAAAAAGTATAATGAATATTTAGTCATTTCATTATATACAAAAAAAGTGTCATTTTATTTTATCTAACTTATTAACTGTAGTTAATATTGTGTTTGCTCCCTAAGTTTGAGACAATATTAAAATGTCTTGCTTAATTTTGTATTGCCAGCAAAATTGCCAGTGAAAATTCAAAATGTCTCATCAAGCCTTAACATGAACACAACTTCTGGTTTTATTTGAGTTTTTCTCCCTTTCACTCCAAATGTTTGACCATGTTTAACACTTTTTCTGTTTTCCCCTCCCAACTCTGTCCTCCTCCTCTTTTCAATTCCGCTTTCTCCTTTACTTTCTTTCCTGAGACTAAATAACTGTGTCACAAAAAATCCAACAGAGAGAGAGAGAGAGAGAGAGAGAGAGAGAGAGTTTGAAAGAGAATAAATGCTAAAATCCATTTTTCTCTTAATCTTGACACAAACAGCCACTGATCTCCAGGGCTGCAGGCTCAATTTTTCTCCATTCTCCTTCTTTAATTCGCTTAAGATCTCAGCATCACACAGCCTCCGTCCACAGCAAAGAAAACAAAGCGCTTGCCATGGACTCTGAATTAATCAATCCATCGCATTCGCTAAAACACAGCGTGAGCATATGTTAATGCATTCCAACACATTTGCATTCTAACACACGCATGCAATATATGTGATGTGTGACGCAGTCACGCTCTTATAAAACATGCAAACCCAGCAGGAAGACCATGCGGTGTAGGACAGGAAGTGTGGAGAGATGAAGCGTGAGATGAAAAGATAGATGAAGAGATGTCACACCTTCAAGAAATACGAAATGTTTAATGCACAAGCCTCCTCAGCACAAATCCATCAGGTCTTCAAGCTGACCTGATGACAATGATGGCAATGGTAATGATGATGAAGATCAACAGCGCTATGACGACGGTGCTGCTCAACACAAAATCTCTCTCCTACCTGTAAGAACTGGCAGGTTCGTCCCTGCTGGCAGGTTTGTGCTTTGACTAGGGCTTTATCGATATTGACTGTAGCCTTCTGGTACACCTCCCGGGCCCTGCTCACAGTCAGCGTGCTAGACCAGGAGCTTTTCTTGACCAGTGGCCTGGCCTGGTCCACCGGCGTTGGGCTACTGAAAGTGAGAGCGCCTCCTGTGGTGTTGGAACATGTGGAGCAGCTCCCAACATCGTTGTTGCTGTGTGAGGTCTTCAGAGATGAGCGGCCACTTCCTAGCGTGTTGTAGCTCTGCCCCAGAAAGTAGTGAGACTGAGATTTGTCCGGATGGCGGCCCATGGTCATAACTCCAGATGGTTGGTGTTGGTGGTACAAGCAGATCTCTCTGTCCAAAGTGTCATCCGAGCTCCAGTAACCTGAGCCGGGTGTACGTGCACGTGGTTTGGGCTCGGAGCGACTCCGCTCTTTACTCTTCCCCCGTTTGCTGCTAGACGACTTGTACAGGGTGCTTACAGTAGATGTGGAGACGTTAGGGTGGGAAGCAGCAGTTGCCATAGCGTCCGCTGGGATGGCAGGATCGTTGACGCTGACGCTGCCGTTGACGCTGCGTTGACTGGGACCCTCCAGGGAATGGGACTTAGTGAACAGCTTTTGGACAGAGTGTACGAGGTGACGTATACGCCCGGGGCTGTCACTGCGTTGGTGCTCAAGTGCCGCCGTGCGTTTGTATTGCAACGTGTGATAGCCATCCTTCCTAACTGGTTGCTGCTTATCAAATTGTTCCAGCAGAGATGGGGGAATACCAGATGAGCCACATGAGCCACACCCACCACCCCCAGACACGCCCCCTGGTCCAACATAGGGCACTATGGCGCCTTCATTCTTCAGCTCGTGATGTGAGCCGTGATGCCGCCTAGGAAATGTACTGCTGGCGAGGTCGGACTGACATCTGTAGTAGGCGTGGTCAGGGGCGGGGCTGAAGACGTAAGGACATCGGTCACGGCGGAGGGTCAAAGAGTCGTAGGAGGGGTCGCAGTGCGTGAGTGTGTGGGGGTGACTGCGACTGGAGGACAAGCCTTTCATCGTCATCCTGATAACACACCCTCTCACAGCCTCATCCACACCCTCCGAGCCTACTGAAGAAAGACAGGCAGACAGGAGTTTGTGAGAGAGAGACAGAAAGACATGATACAGAGAGCGATGAAGAGAAGGAATGGATATGAAGGCCGAATATGTAAAGGAATGAAGGAACATTAAGAGAAAAGGAAAGACAAAAAGAGAGAGAGAAAGAATTAATATATATTAAAGATCAACATATATTGTTAATATTGTAACATTTTGATGCAATGTTGTCACTTGTTTTGTGATGTTACACCTACATCCCCACAAATGTTAACTTTTGACCCTTACCTGTAATTTTATATGAATGTCTTCATTATATATCCTTGTTTTTTATATTAATATAATATATACCTTCAAAATGAAATTATATAAGTACCTCTTGAATATTTATCAGTATTGTCTAATGCGTTAAACAGCTGGGTCACCTGATCATTTATTTAAACTGAAAGATTAAGAAATATATTACTGTTTTGTAACACAAAGATGACACAAAGATATTTTGTTTGTGTGATGTAATAGTTTATGCCTCAGAGGGTTAAAGAGGCTTTCACATTGACAGGCTTTCACATTTCACATTCACATCGAGCGATGGAGGTCGACGAGTCTATGCACTGTTGGTTTCATCGTCTTTTCCACTGTGCTGCATTCAACAGTATCAAACAGCCTATCACTGTCTTCATTCCCATTGGACGTTACTATATTGCATCATCGCTCATTTGCATTAGACTGAACTCCAGTGAGCTTTCAGTAGTTTGGTCACTGCGGTTCACTGTCAGTGTGAACAATTCCTAAAACACAACACATCAGTGATGTCACTCCGTATGCAAACATTTGCCTGTTAGAAACCTCTTCAAATAAAGCCAAAGACAGATTGAGAATAAAAGGGAGGGATTGACACATTTTGCCCTTCATTCTGTTATATCCCGTTTACTGTGACTAAATGTGAAATCAGTCTTTCGTGCTTAATGTCATTTGTGAGGCTGTGAATTCATTAAGAACATTTACAGACAGAAGAAAAAACGTACCGAGATCAATGACGAAACTGAGCTTAATCGAGATCAATTGGTAACGCTTATACCGTATGTAAGAATAAGGTGTGTGTGTACAGCAAGCTTAATCATACAAACACACTCTCAACTGTGCAGCAAACATACAGAGATTTCTCATTGCAGGGAATCAAATCACACTTTCATGTGATTCTCACTTTCAACACACATACGCAAGCACTCAAAAGTATCATCTTGAAATGAATGTCATTTACACTTTCTCATCTCACCCACAAGCCAGTGTGGTGACTCTTGCCTGACACTGTCACTGTGATATTCCACTCTCTCTCTCTCTCTCTCTCTCTCTCTCTCTATTTTTCTGTATTCTCTCATTTCTGTTTAATATTTTTTGTCTTTGTAGGGCCAAACTGAAACATAAGACTGAAAGGAAGCTGTAGAAAACAGATGTGGAAAAAGCAATAAGTAATCTTTTCATCTCCTTTTATGTCTGTGGTGAGAGATAAATGAAAAAGTCAAACTATTATTCTACAAAGACAAGTGCCACACAAAGCAAACACACAGATAGGGACACACACACACACCTAAACTCCCAAACAACTTTTGCTTTGTTGATTAAATATGCAAACCAGTGTGGGCCCAGGTTCACATATTAATGTCTGCCAAATGCGTAAATGTAAATGCGTCTCGATTGTATTTATCACACATTTCTTACCTCTTCTACAATGTTAAATTCATTTATTAAGGTCATGGGATCAATTCCCAGGGAATGCATAACTGATACAATATACAGCTCAAATGTACTATGAGTCACTTTGGATAAAAGCATCTGCCAACTGCATAAATGTAACTGATTTATCTCTGCCCACATATTAATAACAAAATTATGCCTGGAGTTTGATTAAATCATTTATCTGTTTTTTATCTTTTTTATCTACATGTTTTACGATATGATGGATTACAGACTGTTTCAATTTACTTACAAACATATAAAACATTTTAAATGTTAAAAGCTCTGCTAAAAACTCACAGCAGTATGAAATGCATAATTGGATGATGCCTCAAATTGTGTGGTCAGACTTGCACTAAAAATGGACCAGTGCTATATTTATGAACCAAAATATTACAGAGATTTAGGGGCTCTTTTGTCTTGAGCCTGAACATCACACTGAACATCCTAGCAACACTCAACCGCTCCAAACACCTTAGCAACCATGTCTGAACGAGCCAAGTAACACACAGAACACAAAAGCAACTGCATGGCAAAACCCTGGCAACCACCCACAACACGTGGAATGTACAAATGTAAGTTCCACAGTTTACATCTTTCCATCCTTCCTCCTTTTGCTTTTCATTTAAATCCCTCCATCTTAAAGTGACCTTGGTGTGTTGGTGCTTTTTCTTTAATTTTCTTTGGTGGACCCTTCGTTCCACATTCTACTACTCTCTCTCTCTCTCTCTCTCTCTCTCTCTCTCCCTCTCTCCCTCTCTCTCTCTGCTGACAGATAACACAGACTGATGAGATTGATGAACTTAATTACAATGTCTGTCATTAATGAGAGCTAAAATGTGTGTGACACACACACACACACACACACACACACACACAGTTTCTTCCACGAGACATTTTCCAGATCTGTGCGATCAAAGAAAGCAAACGGGAGTGAGACAGTGTGTGACACAAACAGAGTGAACGTGTGCAATAAGAAGCTCTATAATCACACTGTCAGATTTCAGCACAGCTAAATGATTTTAGAGAGTAAACACAAACAGCCCTCTCGCTCTCTTCTGTGAAAAATGACTAACAACGGCTTCCAATCTGAGCCATTAGCCTGCGTTCATCCAAGAAAACAGATGATGAGTTCAATTTAAAGACTCCATTATATCATAACTGGATTGGTGGCTTTTATTTCACGTCTATTACGTGAGGCTGACAATGTGTGAGTGTAGTGCTAAAAGTTAACAATATAAACATTTAGCAAAATTTACAGTATTTCCTTCTTAAGACCACAAATATAGACAATGTATCCTGTACGTAGAGGTATGTAGAAGATTTTGTCAAATAAATAGGTCTCTAGAATATAAATAATCATGTGTAACTAACTAGCGAGTAGCAAGTTATGAGTTGTGTCTAAAACCAAAGGCAGCTGCTCAGTTAGTCTTTACAATGACTTTACAGGCAGCTTTTTTGTGAACATGTTTCAAACGAGGTACTACAAACAGATTTTATTCAAAGTATTGATTATAAATATTTTTACTGCTAAATAACTTAATGATTGTAAAAAAATACTATGTATGACATATAACAATGTGACTGAGGGTTTAGGTTGGTGTGTACATTAAATAACCACAATATTACAGTAGACAACTTCCTGTGTTCGCTAGAGAGTGGACAACTTCCTGTGTTCGCTAGAGAGTGGACAACTTCCTGTGTTCAGTAGAGAGTGGACAACTTCCTGTGTTTGGTTTTTATAATCATAGCTGTGTATGTATGTGTAGTATGTTTGCTATAGTATAGTGTAACTTTCCCATCACTTTACTTGGTAATGAGAGCTCATGAGTATTGAATACCACATTGTGGGTTTTAATGAGTGTTTTGATACCACACATCCCCTCCAGCACAAGAGGTTGTGGGTTATAATACCTGAACAGACATGCCTGGATGCACACTTTGAAAATCCACTGTACGCCATCCAACAGCACACCATCTGGGTACCTTTGGCATCCTGTTTTCAACACACTGTGATTTGGGATGGACTAATTCCAATCCACTAGATTTGTGTGGAATCTGGACCTGCAGAAATCTGCAGAGAATTCAAACACTCATTCATAAAGTTCTACAAACAGCCCCCCCGTGTGTTAGTTTATTAAATATTCAAGTTCATTAATCAGATATCAATTAAGTTGAGTACTCACAGCTCAATTTAATAATGTACTTACCATAGAAATATTATTGGTATCATTGCATTGTTACAGTACTCAAATAGACAACTGACAATTGGTAAACAGAATAGTGATTTTCCACACTTGCCAGTGAAAGTGTTAAATATAGATGTTTATTCACCCTACTAGGAAAAATTGAAACACATTTTCCTCATCACAGTAGAGCTTCAACCTCGTTTTACTCAGAATAACAGCATTTGGTTTTTTGAATGACAGATAATTATGTGGAAGTCCAAACACGATATAAACCTGCAAAGGCTTTTCTCTTTAACAGCCTTGACTTGAAACTAACCACCTATTTCTAATCGCTAGAAATCTGTGCGTATCCAAATGTGTGCTGTACATTGCATTAAATCCAAACTAGAAAGTGTCCTGGTCTCTAATTGCTGCCCTGACTCAAAAAAGACCCTTTTCTATTTTAAATCACGGTGACCTTGTACTGTAATAACAAACTGTTCTGACCAGAGAGTAATTTTCTCTCTTTTCTCTATTCAATAAAACCCAATAAAGACAACTATAAATAAAGGGGGAAACCGAATGTCGTTTTTCTTATCTCCATAGCAACAAGTATTTTCCCCCATCGCTTCACGACAGGAAGTGTAATGCGACTGAACTCTGCTCATAAAAAGCTGGTGAGGAACTGATTCTCAGTGTAAAATGCAAGTTGCCATTTTAGTAACAGGGTTAAGAGAGAATGGCAGGACCTGTGTGCGTGAAAAAATGCCTTTTTTCAGAGTCACGAAAGAGGGTGTTTTATTATTGCTGTTTTGTAAAAATATGACAATGTGATTCAACATGATATAAATTATAAATGACCCGGGCATAGTTTTGGCCGTATGTTGTCTGCATGAGTTGTGCGTGATTGTGTGAGTGTGTGTGAGTGTGTCGGATTGTGTGTGATATGTACAGTTGGCTGAGAGGGCAATAACAAGCTGCTGATGGGGCTGACGAAAGCCATCAGGATCAAACTGACTAGTGGAGCAGAGATACAGTTAAGAGGACTGACAAAACACAAACTACACCCAACAGAAACCCCCTTTCACAACATGCTACAATCACAATACAAACATGCAGTTTGTCCTAAAAAATACTAAGACACCACAGTTTTCCTTGGATGAATAGTCTTGAAGCAGCCAATCAGAATATACCTCACAAAAAACAGAAGCTCAAATTGTATTGTTTTTTGATGGTTAACATGATAAAATCACTTTATATTTGTCATCGCATTTGCCTTCATTCTAGAGCACAAATCATGTTGTTCTCCCAGGAGAAAATGTAACATGTGTTAGCCTAAATTAATGTGAGATTGCATAATCGGATGAGCTCTTTACTGACGGCTAATTCTCACAGAAACCAAACACCAATTATAAAAATTAAAATGAAAAACACCACCAACTGGAAAGGAAACAGACGATAAGAAAATAAAAAATAAAACCAAAATCCACTCAATACAAATTCAATTGGGGGGTCTTAGCATTAGCAGAACATTAGCAGAAGCTTAGCATACTGCGGTTAAAAGATGAATAATCAGATGAGATTGACACATGTTTCTTTCTCTCTTTCTTCTAATACCACACCATCTTGTCAGTCTCTTAGCATTAGTGCTGATGTGGGGAACAGTTTAACTTTTAATACCTCACAGGTTAATAGACTGAACTCCTTGCGGTCCCTGACAGAAGAAGTGCGGACATGTGAGGAAAAAGTCGACCTCTATTAGAAGACCAAGATAACAGACAAAATGAGACTTTCTAATGTCAAACAGTAGCCTTCAGTTTCTAGACAGAGAGTTGCTTTTGAATGTCAAGCTGATACGAGTGGCTGTGTTTGTGTGTGTACAGGTTTGACTATACTTGTGAGGGTCCCATTTTTCTTTAGAATATTCTCACAAACATAGTAAAGCACACACTTGTGAGACATGATATCGAAACACAAAATAAGGACTAAGTGAGGATGACGATTTTTGGTGAACTGTTCATTTAATTCTTACAGTCTAACTTCAGAAAATAACACTGCAAAACAACAGAGCAAACAGCTGCTCTAGATGCCCATCTGATCTGCTTTCCTGCCTGCAAAACATCACGTCACACAGGATCAAATACGCACATATTCTCCATTAGCTGTCTATTACACTACAACACGCAACATACCACATACCATTGTTTTGAATGGACTATATTTATTAACCTCTGTGCAATGGATTCTGGGATTGGTTTCACTATAAAATACACATGCAACATCCCTAACGATTTGAAAGACAGTATCTTAGAACGGCAATAAAATATGGCATAAAAATGACACAAAATGCTGTCTAGATAGGCAGCTCACTGTGGTTTGAAACGGAGCTGTAGTATAATGTTTTATATTAGATCTTTGTTGCAAAGCGCTTGGTCTCTGTTTGCTCTCTGCAGGAGGGGTTTGACTGGCAGGACTGTTAACATGTTATGACACTTTGGAAAGCCGCCGCGCTTTACTTATGATGACTATAGACAAGCCTCTCTGCAGAGAAAGAGAGAGAGAAAATAGGGAGAGAGGGATGAGCTATAGAAGAGGTAGAAAAGAAGGGATGAGTCGGTAGAGAAAGAAAGAGAGGAGAGTGTAATAGTCTTTTGTTTCCTGTGGCTGTTCGGTTTCAAAGCAGTGTGGCATCATTACCCTGTTTGTACTGTACAGCTTTCAGTGTGTCCCTGTGGCTATAGCTTTCATCATGCCACCCAAATGCCCCATAAAACCCAAGGACATGAACTGACAGCCATGTGCACCATTTTTCTACACATACTCTCTTTCACACATACACAGATGTGCAGGGATGGGCTCTGGCAAGCAGGAAGGTGAAAGATGGCGTTACATTGGGGGATGATCAACCAATCAGAATAAATTCTTTGGATCTCTGTAGTTCAACACAGAACTGCCTTAGGCTAAATTAGTTAACATAGAACTGAGTAAAGTAGACGTTAAACTCTATACAAAGGATTAATAGATAAAAAGGCCATTTGTAAAATGTGGCTCTTTTATATAAAACGTGTCAACGGGGCCATTGGTCCACAGCACTTCAGCTTGTTTGCTATTCGTCTAACATGCAGTTTAGCTAAAAGTGTTTTGACTGGTTAAATTAAATTACCAGATCAAAAGAACTGATCAACCAGGTTTGAACAATTCCAAGCTTGTAATAGCTATGTGGGTTTATATATTTAAATAAAATTTATATTGAACACAGAACAAACTTCTTTCAAATAGTCCTTGTTTAAAAAAAGCTGTTTTTTTTCTTTATGGAAATCCAAAAACCTGTAATCTTTTAAAACTTTAGTTTTATTTTCCAAATTCTTTAGTCAAATGTCCTTATTTCCTCATATAGTGCCTAATGAACAACATTTGGACCCTCTACTGAAGTGCAGACCAGGAAATTGATGATGTCAGTTCATCACCTCATCTCCTGTCGACAGCAGCTCAATGCTTTCAGCACTGATTAGCGATTTAGCCTAATTAGCTTTGCGAATCTCACCAATGAGGTGTGAAATCCGGACTTTACCAAAGAAAGCGGTAAATGAGTTTTTAATTTCTTTATTACTTCTATGTGCAAACATGACAGAGAGCTACAACTGTATCTGCCAAACACACTCAAAGAGAAATATACTGACTTTGATTAAGTAAACTTGAATTAACTTCATCTCTGAAAATTTGTATGTGTCAAAAGTGCGGCCAATGCATAGAAAATTATTTCAAAACCTATATTGCTCCCTGGAACATGAGGAAAAGGAACAACTAATCATTATTTTGCAAATGAGGTAATTATTTTGGGTTAATGGACTGAAATGCTTAAAGCCATGAGGTCCCGCTGTCTTAAGACTGTTGCACTTTCTTAAGAGGGAGAGCAAGGATTATTATGACTCATTTATATTTCAATCGAGAAAACAACTCATTAACATTCATGTGAATAATGCACAGTTCCAAGTGCTACAAATGATATAATAGCAACCAATTATAACCACTGAGCAGCCATTTCAATTGCCAGTTTTGATGTGCATGTACATTTGGACTAGATGGAAAACATTTTGAAGAGTGCCATTTAACTTTAGTTTATGGGTCATTTCTAACTGAGTACATTTGGTTTAATGTTTTATTTTTTACAGCTGCAGTCTAAACAGAAATAAAACAAATCACAAGGATCACGTTTGGGAATTTCCTATTTCATTTTTCTCCATATTCTAAAATCTTAACAGTACACAATACAGTTATTAGAGAACACGCACATGCACAAAATAATAATCTACTTAAATTACCATGTCCTCATCCCTCTCATTCCCTCCCATTGACTCTGTATCCGTGGAGACGCTGCTCAGCCAACGCTCTTTGAAGTCTTCCTTCGGGGTTCTTTTCGAAATCACCCATTTTGTGAAAGCAATTGAATTTCTTTGGCAGTGGTCTGTTAAACATTAACCCCGCCAGATCCATTGATATTCCGATCGGGGTGCTCCAAGTCCTGTTCTGTTCTTCCCAAACTCCAGCCCTGTTTCCCAGAGCACAGCTGGAGCAAACTGGCTCAGAGTCTGTTTCTCACTGCATTGGACTTAGTCTGTACTGTATTTCAATCTTTAAGGTCTTTACACAGAGCTGTAGGATGATACTGTAGGATGATACTAACATCAAAAAGATGAAGGACCAAATCTGGTTTCCTGGCAGGAATGACAGCATTATTAATACCAGAGCTATTTGACTGCTGATTCGAAACCTTCAGGTTTTAATTCCTTCCTCTCATGTCTACATCTCTACGTTGTTCGTTTTCATACCAAATGTGAATCAGACAACAGTCCACATGAACTCAGATTCCTGTTTTAAAGTGGATTCCTGTATTAGGATACTGTTTGTTCACTGTTTGTTCAGACATGAGTTGTTCACACCATTAAAATGACAACAATGGGACTGAGATCTGAATTTAAGAGCTGCAGTGTGTCAATTTAATTGACCATTAAAATTATGTAAATGGGATTGAGTTCTGAACCAAAACCTGCAGTGTGAAAATGCACTAGTACTGCTAATACTGAACACACTTTCCATGAATGAGTTTTAAACATCAAAATAACCAATTCTACATAAATTAACTTAGCAATTAGCTTGTTGTCAACAAATTAAACATAAGTGATTGCCTCAGAAATCAGAGATTTAAACTGTATAGACCCATTTTGGTAACAGAGTTTTAGGCTCATTTAAAATGTGTAGAAAATAACTTATATGTGGTTTGACCTTCTGAGACTTGTGATTATTTTAACGGTTTTGATGCAAATGTCTTTGACTTTCTAAAGGTTAAGCACCTGGTTTCAGTTATCATGTATTGAAAAATAACTCCCAAAATGCTTAATTTAAGAATATGGGTCTTACTTTGAACACTACGGTTCATCATACTGTATGTCTTTCCTTCTGTTTGACTGGTCCACCTGAACCAATGGACATTCACACACCATATTCTCAGTTTCTAATGGAAAATCGTGCACAAATCATAAACTCATTAAAGAAACAGCATTGCTTAAACAAGACAAGAGTCACCAACATACATTCACTCATCCGCTATATAAGTGCTTGACTATAATAAAAGCTGCTGGTTCTGCTACAGCTCCTAGAACTGTATCCCAGCATCCCTCACTGCATTAAGACTGGCTGCCATAGTGACAGTGACACAACAGCAAAGAACAGGCAGGACAAAGGCTAGTCTGATCTCTGCTCAGACAATGAAGTGAAGATGACTGATGACTTCAGAGTGTGTGTGGCCATCCAACACACATCGTCTTCAATATTCTGTTCTTTAAACTTCCTCCCTGCCAGAATGAGTCTCCAGTACTATTAGAGAGAGTGTCACAAAATCTCTACTGGTGGCTTCAAGGCCTGGAAGCATCTTTTGAATTCAACAAAAGAGGATTTTGGAATACTTTTTCGTTAGTGACATACTTT
>JAZGTK010001006.1:0-47033 GCA_036877625.1 Ambastaia sidthimunki | reverse complement strand
TCAGTGCATCTGGAACTGGAAATCTTGCCAAGGTGGAAGGGATCATGAATAAAGAAAAATATGTGGATATTTTGAAAGAAAACCTTAAGCAGTCAGCAGTGAAACTAGGTTTGATTTGTCGCTTCATCTTCCAACATGACAATGATCCTAAACATACGTCTCTCTTGGTGAAGAACTATCTCCAGACAAACAAGGTGAATGTCATCGAATGGCCTGCACAAAGCCCTGACTTAAGTCCAATTGAAAATATGTGGGGTGACCTAAAGAAAAATGTCCATGCCAGAAAACCATCAAATCTGGAGGAACTTGAGAGAATGCCAAAGAAGAATGGGCCAGGATTCCTCAAATAAAGTGTCAGAGACTTGTTGACGATTACAACAAACGACTGCATGCAGTTATCCAGCAAAAAGGATACACAATTGACTATTAGAATGTGGGGGGCTAATAATTTTGACCCTGGTAGTTTTTGTGTTTTGTGTAATATTTTCATTTCTGTGTGGAATATAAAATAATTTAAGCATCCAAAATAAAATTAGGTTGTCTAAAAGAGCTGTTAATTTTTTTTTGCTCTGGTTAAAAGCACTTTTGAAATACTTTTAAAACAGTGACTGTTTTGTAGGGGGGCTAATAATTTTGTCCTCAACTGTATATACATACAGTGCCATTGTCTTAGCAGTAGATGGTATTTATGAAGTGAAATGTGAGAGACACTCTGAGAGTTGTTTCCCCTGATCGTTGTTTTACTTTATAAGCCACATGAAGCATCTTAGAATGTATGCATCAGTATATGATGTTTACTCTTCATGTATGTGAGTTAATGTAATGGTGTGCCCTCCCCTTTCAGGTGTGTTTGATTGATCCAGGCTGCTTCCGTGAGATTGATGAGCTTATCCGCTGTGAGACTAAAGGAAAAGGAACACTGGAAGTGCTTAGTCTCAAAGACGTGGAGGAAGGAGACGAGCGACTAGAATAACATCACAAACCATCTCTTGAACACTTCTAGTCTATTGTTGATTCATTTACATATAGAACATTTTATTTTTTATTTATATTACCTTATTATGAACTGTTAACATGCCCACAGATTATTACAACTATTAGCAGTAATTTCTGTACTATTTCCACAGGCTTTAGTAACTATTCTGTAGTACGTAAATAAGAGGAAAGGTCACAAATGTGTAAAAAAAGATAAGGTTCAGCTCAGTTGCAATAACCTTTTTTTTGTTGTGAAAAAATTATTTGGATGAATAAAGAAATGGTAATAATAGTATATAGTATATGTAGTACTAAATAATAATAAAATTATGTACAATATAGTTGTCGTGGAAGAGCACATTCTTTTTATCATGATTATTTATATTTAATCATTGCTATTCTATAGGATTATGCCCAGACAAAACTTCAGTCATCTGTTAAAACTACTCTGTTTAAATAGTGTGCTAATAGAACTAAAACAATAATTTCAGGTAGGTATGTGCTTACTATTAAAAAAATATCAATAGTAAGCATTTTGATGCAGTAATTGTTACAAATAATTGTTTTTACAGACTAGCAAATTTTAAAGAGCAGGGCTCCAAGCAGGGCTCAACCCAACGATCGGTCCCTCGGTTCGTCTGACCGTTTATATTGTGTGGCACAAACTGGGCATAGCATGTGGACCATAGCTTGCTCCTTTGACAAAACGTTCCTTCTACCTCCAGAATGTAGCCTTTCTTAGTTTTCTGAATAGCCCTGGAGAAATCTATCCTGAATTCCGAACAGCAACTGTTTGAACAGAGTCTTTAGCCAGACAGTTGGTGGCAGGATGGAACTGTGGCTGGAGAAGGGGATTTAGCCCTCTCTTTTCTCAAGCAACTCAAATTATGCCCCCTGAGAGAGGTGCCCTTCACAGCCTCATGATTTGCCGCAATTAGTTTGGGTTTGGTTTATATTTTAGCCTTGGCTTGAAGCCAGCTGCTTCCCATGTATATAGTGGGGTTGGTTAACAAGTGGTAAAACACAAAACAAAGAGTGGGGTCAAACCTTCAAACAGCTACGTATGGTGGTAATGTGTAAACATCCATAAAGCCATGCATGATGTGGAACCCACTGCTTCAACCAGCATTGATGCAGCTTTGTTTTTAGATACTCAGAGTGATACCGAGGCCAGAAGGCTATGCTAAGCATAGCTTGTTCGGTGTGGACGTGGCCTAGACAGAAAATGCAACATTTAGGCTTGTGAAATTATTGGATGGACCTGTTATAGAAATGACAGGTGTGTGGCATCTTTATAAAGACATGCTGTATATGTTACACAGTAGCAGAGCTGCTTTTGTGTAAAACAATAGTTGTTGAGGTGGCAATGAATGCTGTGAAAATTCACACAAAAAAGAATGCAATAAAACTTGGGATTTAAGTGGTGTGGATTGCTGTGCATCTTGTGTTTTTGACAGTGATGATCTAGACAGCAAATTTGGTAAATTTTCAGGTAGCATGTCACAGTCCTGATGCAAAAAGATTTAATTCTTATTTGATTGGGGTTTGAGCCCACTTTTGTAGCCAAATTGAACACCCAAAAGAGTGCAATTACCATTTGCCAATTCATGTAATTGGCATTCTTCAATAGGGTGAACGATTCTAATGCATAGAGAACTCTGTGATTCCAGCTTTGTTACAACCGTTTTAGGTGTGTTCAGAGGGGTAGCATTGTCAAATTCTAAAATTTTACTAGTTACCCCAGATGCACCCTCAAAATTGCAAACTATAACTAGCCATCTCTTAAGTGAGAGGTGTGCTTTCACTTCATTAGATTATGCAAACTTAGTGACCCATACCATGTCCCACCCATCACCTTACAGGGCACCTATAATTAACGCCTGCTTGTTGGACCTGTCAAATTCTATAAACAGGATGGTTAATTCAGGATGAATCCCATCTCTTTAGATTTTTTTACACTTGCTCCATATGGAAAAAGGCAAACTTTCAAAATATAAAAACAATAAACTCAAGGACAAAAGTGTAACATGGTTTTCAAACAAACAATGTTTTTGAATCTTGTAATTTTTAATTTTATAATCTTTTTTCACACATCAGAGTTTTCATTTACTCTTTAACCGTTTTCGTTTTTAATCAGCAAATTTGCATTCAACATTCTGGTACGAACCTTGCGTGGGGCGGGGCTTAACCAGGTTTTACTCTTATTGGCTAGTGAGATTTTAATGGACAGCTCTCTGACCCAGAACTAGACTTAAGCGGAGAGCAATCTGGAAGAAGAGAGCGATCTGGATAAAGTTGTTTGTATAGTTGTAGTGTCTGTTCTTTGTAGTGACTGTAAATTACCTTAGTTAATTTGGCAGGAATGCCAATTGTCACGTCCTTACTTAGCCCAAATAAATAAATCACATAAAGTAAATAGTACATAGCCACAAATCTGCGAGAATCTAATGTGAATCTAAGATTTATTTTTTTTCTTTGTTTGGATGTTGCTTAATTTGGTTTTTGAACTACACTGTCAAGACAGCCTTGACAAAAGAATGTGTCGAACAAGACATTGCGTTAGGAGAACGCTTTCCTCCTAGAAATCCTGAAGCCTGATTGAATCAAGCTATTGCAAAGTAGCCAATGGCGTTCAAGCATGCAGAAATTGGGTGGGATCCGCCCTAGGTAAGCTTTTAGTTTAAGCTAAACTAAAACGTGTCAGCAGACTCTGAGAATGTTTACACGGCAATCAATGATCTAATTCCCGCCTCTCAGGTTTTGTTGAGTAACCCGAGACATTCATTTTCCAGTCAGTCTCTCAACATTGTGTCCCTCCACGCATTGGGGGACTGTATAAAATCCCTGCCGTGTGAACAGTTGAGCCCCACAAGTGGTATACTTATAATACAGCAAGCATATATTCAGTGAGTGCCTGTTAAGTAAACATTATGAATTGTTAACATTATGAATTAATACATGACAATGTAATGACTGGGCAACAAATATATTGGGGCATAACTACAACAGATCAGCTTACAGCAGATGCATGGGCAAATAGTGAAAAGAGACAGCACTTGATAGAAGAACAAATTTGCAGTCCAGAATAAGTAATAGATGATGACAAGAATAAGACATCTGGCTATAATATTTGCAGGAAAGTCATGGTACAGAATGTGCCTACCATACCTAGTTGAAACACACACACACTAAGGGGCGTGACTGTAAAAACTTAAGCAAATGTGCTTTGCAAAGACTAGCCAGCCGCAAAACAAATGTTCTAAATAGACATTCCCTTAGCCCAAGCTCAAGATGAAGCTTGTAGAGTGGGCATGAACGACTAACGGGCATTTCGCTTCCCAAAGGCCACCAATGGGTGGCTCTGTCAACGCATTGAGCACTAGAGATAGGTCTCAAACCAGCATTAGTCGAGAAGGACTCCCTGAAGAAAACATATTATGAGGGAGTGTTTGCCAATTGAATACCCTCCAAAAGAATCATAAAAAAGCTGCAATAGTGGCTGCATAGCCCTTTAACATACATGGTGAGCTGCCGGTGTCTAAACACTTTTGTAAAAAAGACAAAATCACAGACACATCACAAATAAATGGGTCCTCGCGCTTACCTTTACATCAATTGGAAAAAACATACCACTTAAGGGAATGGGGCGTCTTGTCGAAGGAGCCCTTGCCTCAAGCTATTGTATCCCACACTTGCTGCAATATTGGCGGTTTAGACCCTCCTGATCTGCCACACATGCAGGTCCCATAACTCCGGCCTGGTGTGCCAAATCGTGTCCCTCACCTGAGGTCTCTCCTCAAAGGAATCCGCTGTGAAGGAGCTGTGGAAACCTCAGCCTCAGTGAGGATTTGAAGAAGCTCCTTGTCTAATTAAGCCAACACCATTGTCTCCTCCATCAGTGCGTTTGACCAGGTGCCCGGCTCGGAGGCTGCTGTAGACATGGTGCTCTCCTATCCATACTCAAAAGAAGTAACCTTTGGGGGAAGGGCAAAGACTATCCCGTGAGTAGGATACGAGGCAAGGGCGCTGAGCTGCCATCAATGCATTGGCTATCGCTTGATTCAATCAGGGTTCAGTCAGGCTTCAGGATTCAGTCAGGTGCGATTCTATCAGGCTTTAGGATTTCTAGGAGGAAAGCATTCCCTCAATGTGTCAGCTATTGATGCAATAGCAGTTGCAAATGCAGGCAACAGGGTGTTTTTCTAATCAATTTTAAAATAATGGTATTGCATGTTTTTAAAGAAGTCTCTTTTCTTCTTTTCTTCCAATCAATTTATGTACACATCAATTTTTTAAACATGTTCATACAATGGCAACATTATTTGCAAAATAATAATAAAACCTCCTTTATCTTTCTAAAGACCTCCAGCTGTGTCACCTTTTAAATGTTTTGTTGTAGCAGTATTTGAAAAATGTAAGTCATTCTGACTAAAAGTGAAGACAAGGGCAACATATGTTCACAATAAAAAAAAACTTACATATCACAGGAGCGCCACAGAGCGTCATCATCGTGATCCTTCTCGGTTAGACACTCAAATCACCCTCAGGTAAGTTAATGTAACTGAGATAATCAATAAAAAGTTTTTAAAAACTTTTTTTAACATCAGCATACATTCCGTCTTGTAACAGCAGATGTTGTTAGAGCTGCAATCAGTAACTTTATGCCATTACCGTCATCCCTGTTAAATTCTTCCTCTTTCTACGATTAACATCAAAGGCCTCAGCCTTGTTGACATTTATCTCTTACTCTGACATGCCACTAAATCAGACCTGTACTTCAAATCCATGTACATGTGAATCATTTAATACCTTGCTTTCCTTCTTTTAACCAGTCATAGTTATGGACTGCAGCTTTGTGTGCCAAAGGAGACCTGACCTGTTAAGCCTGGTTTCTCACAAGGTTTTTTTCTCCATTTATTAATTACTGAAGGCACCCTGTTGGCTTGCTTACTGGGTGTCTGCTGATGTTAGCTTAGACCATTTGCTTAGGATAACATGTTGAACATTGTGTTATGATTGTTTAATAATTTTATTACTTTTTAATTTTCTTCCTTTCATGTATTTTCATTTTCAAACTTTTATTTCACTGTTAAATATCTTTAGATTTTTTCATTTGTACAGCTGCTTTTGCACTATTGTGAAAGCACTTTATAAATAAACTTGAACTTAAAATTGCTAAACGTTTTCAACAATTTCTGTACAGTATGCAGCAGTTATGTCTTTATTTGGCTTGTTTATTACGTATTGACTTGGTATTTCCTAAAATTATCTCTTTGTTTTAGCTTAGTTTAGATATCTTAGAATCATTAGTTTAGTCACGTATAGGTTATGTATAGGTTTAAAAATTATGTATAGGTTTTAAAAATTGTTCTTATTTTTAGTGGTTTATGTTTATATTTATGTTTACTTTTGTAGCACCGTGATCCTGCAAGACACGACATTTCGTTCCACTGTATGTGCACACTTGTAGCGGAACGACAATAAAGCTCGACTTGACTTGAATTACATTAACTTACCTGTTTATGTTACTAATAAGCAGGTACTGCTTATTACGTAACTGGTAATACTCCACTGGAAACTTTTTTGCATCTGATACAATCCAATTTTAAGTGTGACATAAAAATACTTTCCAACCTCCGCTCTAAAGTAATTGTCCAAATACTTTTACAACTTTTTACATCTTTTATACTGTGTAATGTGTATTATTAAATAAAATGCATAAATTGCATGAAATGTTGGTGGAACACAAACACCCGAAGACTTTGAATTGTTACACTTGTCTATAACACTATTTAATATAATCTACATGACAAAGTGATTTGATGCACTTGTGGGCTATTGTGAATGGCATGATTTATTGTAAGATAATGCATTTAACAGAGCTAAACATTTCAGAACAGAAGGACTGGTAATGACATTTCTGTATTTTGTATTTTATCAAATTAGTTCTGATGCTTAATTTTTGAACATTTAAATGTCATACATTTAAAAATGGACAAACAATCAATCATATCATTTTTAATATATAAAAAAGAATTTTAAATATTCTTATTTACAATATACAACAGTAGATGAAATAACAGTAATATACTGGCAATTATAAAATTGTTATAAAACAGCACATTTGTGTTTGTAAGATGAGTGAGCTGGGACTTGTTAGGACAGCTTTACATTCGCTTGAAAACTAGAGATGCATTTACCAGACTGTGGAACACACAAAATGAAACCCAATGGCCATGTTCCTAAACTCTTGAAACAGCCTCTATATTAGTAAAATGTTCAGAAGCAATGACATAAAAGCCCTCTAAAATATTAACAACAGTTTTGTTTACTTGAACATACCTAAAGTTATTTAAGATTCCCTGTTTTCTAAAACAATGGGGTCTAAAAAAAGAGTGAATTTGTTGCTGTGCACTTTTTGAGATGGCAATAGAGATTGCAATTGTGTATGTGTGAGATGTGCTACAAAGCGAAAGACAGCCTTCTGCTTCACCCATGTCTCTAATGTTTGGCGATAAGACTTTAGTAATTTCTAAAATTCTGTTTACTATTTTGGTCAGTTTTGTTAAAGTTGCAAATTCTCACTCACAAAAACAGGAACTCCAAAGGCGTGACCGGCGGGAGAATTCGGCAGCCATTTTAGCTCAAATTGCCTATCTGTAAGCAGTTTCCAGAAGGGTATGGCAGCTCAAAAGACACTGTGTCATTCTGCTCCTGGTTGTCTTGTGTATAAAATCTTTGCAAAATTGAAAAGCACAGAAACACATGCAATTAACTATTTACAAGATAACAAGACAGGAAATAACAGAAATGTCAATAAAATTAATCGAAAACTGGACTTTATATCTTAAACTCCAGTTTCTTAAACTTCAGTTTCAAATATTTTTTGTAATACTTTACAATAACATTGCATTTATTAATCATAATGAAAAACTAACATGAAAATTGTACTAGCATTAACAGAGATTGGATTAGTAAAGATTAGTAAATGTTGAAAAACTACCAGGCTTATTGTTTGTTCATGTTGGCTAATGCATTTACTAATGTTAACAAATTACACCATAATTTGTAATGTGTTATAGATTATAGAGCTTTTTATAAAACCATTTGTAGCTATTTGTAAATGCAGTGTTCAATGCAATGCTGACCTGTTCATTCATAATGGCGGAGAGTTCACTCAGCATGTCTCTGTAATGAGCTTTCATCTCCTCCTGATACTCTAGTTGATCTTCTTTTATCAAGCGCTCATTCACATCCAGGGCCTGCCCACATGCGTCTGAAAACTGCCTGCAGGACCAGTGACAAAACATTAGCAAAACATTTCTGTAGAACCCTACAATGCTCAGAATATTTTTTAATTTATCAATCAAATACATTTGTTTATGTACCTGAAGATCTCTTTTAGTAGTTTGACTTGGTTATCTGGGTATTTCTTGGCATTTTTCTCCTCTAGGAAGGCCCGGGCATATGCCATAGGCCCTGCATTTACCTACAAAACCCAAAAATGCATTAAATACATCTCAGTCTCAAAGAAGAAGCAGCTAATGTTGATGCTAACTTCTGCTATATTTACTTGAAGTCAAGACTGTAGTGTTTTAAATAGTTGTAAACTGTAAACTGTACATATGGAACACATTTAACTATATAATTAGTTTGTGAATTTGTGGGATTCAGATAAATATCCTGACATGAATATAGCCCTGTGCTTTACAGCTGTGTACATCCACGTATATAGGGTTTTCAAAGTGTGGGTCATGCCTACCCAGTGGGGTGCCAAAGCATACTGGGGGAGGGACACATAGGGGTTAAAAATAGTCTCTTTGCAGCAGGGGAACAACTAAAGGCCATGTTTGTTCACTTAACAACAGAATATAGTTGTCAGTCTTGTATTTTAGTCCTTAATATTGGGGATTAGATTAAGATTCCACCACTGGACTAAACTGCCTTTTCGGTTATGCACAGTTAATGTTTCGACACCAAAGATGCACTATAGTGCGATCTGTTTCAGACAGATATACTCTTCTGCACTAGTTGACTGTATTATTCAGAGGAACACAAAGCGTGATGGGCTTTTAATCTGTCTGTAACTCGCTCTACACAACAAACAGAACAAAATTCATGCAGATAAAACAAATCAAAGTTATTTGAACTACATCAATAGCAAAAGAAACTTCTTGAAGAGGAAGAATAATGCAATAACACTGCTCTAAAATAATATGGTACAAAATTTATAAGGGATTGTTGTCTTTGCAGTGCACAGGCAACAGCGTTAAAGCTATGTGCTGCAAACACTGTCAGTGTGAAAACACAATGGCGCGCTGTTAGCTAACTGTCTACATGCTACTTGCACACCGTTAACGTGTGGTGGGAGTGCAACAGAACAACGGCAAATCTCTTGTATAAAAATACAGCTTGTTGCATCTGAGTTTTGCATTTTGTAATGCAGGGCTCTAGCAATTCTCAGACTTAAACTTGTAAGTAAATGCGGTTGTCAATCCCAAACACTGACAGTCTAAAAGTTACCAAATGCACATTGCTCACTAAGGTAGGGATGTAGGCATAGTAATTGAATAGAAAAGTTGTTGGTTGGGCATCATTGTGTGCATTGGCCCAAAGGAGAGGCCATTGTTTTTGATAACCTCTGAATAATGCTGTATCAGTAATTAATATATTGGGTACATATAGTTTTAACACTGTAATCCCCTCCAAGCTGATCTCCAAGTTTAGCCAGCTTGGAATTAGCACATCCCTTTGTAACTGGACTCTTGAGGATCTGCCCAAAGGATCATCAGCACCCAGCTACCTTCCATTGAGAGCATATCTCTCAAGCGCTGTCTGAATAGGGCAAGGAGCATCATCAAGGATACCTCCCACCCTAACCATGGACTTTTTCCCTTCTTCCATCTGGCAGGCGTTACAGGAGCCTACGCTCTCACACTAGCAGACTCAGGAAGAGCTTCTTCCCCGAGGCTGTGTCCCTGCTGAACTCTCAATCAACTTTACTGCACCTGCACTCTTCCATTTTACAATGCTCAGTATTGCACTACTTATTTTGCATAGACTGCACATTGTCTATACAATGTTATGTCACTTACATACTGCACATACATATTTTGCACATATTGCACTCAATGCACTCAACAATGTTATGTTATTACATACACCTATTCATCTGTTTTACCATATTTTACTTGTTTTACCTATCTAACAATATTATGTCATTACATACATAAATCCATCTGTTTTTACCATCACCACTGTTTACTACTGACACTTTTCATTCTATTCATATTCTATACATATTCTGTATAATATTGTTTTACCATCACCACTGTTTATTACTCACTGTAATATTATTACTTACTGTATAATATTACAATAAGTTTATTAATATAATTTATTACTTACTGTATGTCATACACCTGCACTTTACTGTATATATAACACTATATTCTTGCACTTCTGGTTAGATGCTAATGGTGTCAGGACCGCGGTCTGATCATCCCGGGTTTGTTGTCTGTGTTATGTTGTCTTTGTTGTTTGTTGGAGCACGTGGCTTTTGTTTTGACAGCTCGCCGTGTGCCCCGCTGTCCGTGTTTACCCCGCCTCCTTGTTAGTCTTGTTTAGCGTGACACCTGTTTTGTCTCATTATCTCCCCTTTATTGTTCCCTCGTGTTTTCCATTCCTTGTCGGATTGTTGCTTGCGCTACCGTCCGACTCCTGTCTTGTCTAATCCTGTCTTATCCTGTCTTGTCTAGATTCCAGGTTTTCTGTTTATTTTGGTTTCAGTTTCACTCTCCGCGCTGCTGCCCGGACTCCTGCTTCCCCTCCAGCCCGTCCCCACTCAGCTGCCTCTCACCCTCCCGGATCTCCTGCTGCCAACTGTGCCTAGCGCCTGTGCCAGATCGGTCCTAAAGCCTGCCAGTTTTGTTCCCTGCCCTGGGGGTTTACTGTTTTTCTTGGCATTTAAATAAAGAGCTTGACCTGCCATTGGATCCCTGTGTTTTCCCGACAGAACGATCCGACCACTCATAGATCCAGCAGACATGGATCTGGTGCGTTCGGCGCTGGCCCAGCAGGGGGCGCTCCTTGGACAACACGCCTCCCAGTTTAGCGCCACCTCCCTGGAATTGGAGTGTCTCCCGACGAACTGCAGCGGGGGGCACTGCGGGCCGAACGGTCGATTCCTCCACTCGTGCCCCGTCTGGGGTCTGCCTGGAACCCCATACTAACAACCCTCCTCCTTACGATGGCGACCCCAACTCGTGTCGGGCCTTCCTCTCCAAGTGTTCCGTGGTCTTGACTCTGCAGCCCCACTGCTTCGCCCGGGAGGAGACCAAGGTAGCCTACATCATCACCCTGCTCACTGGGAGAGCCCGCGAGTGGGGGACAGCGGTCTGGGACTCTGGGGCTGCATGCTGTGCATCTTTCGGGATGTTCAGGCAAAAGATGACTGAGCTGTTTGACCGTTCGGCCTGGGGTAATGAGGCAGCGACCAAGCTAATGTGGTTGTTGCAGGAGCGCCGTTTGGTCACGGATTACGCTATCGAGTTTCAGACCTTGGCGACCTCCTGCGGTTGGAACGAGAGGGCACTCTGCACTCGGTTCCTGGACGGTTTGGAGGATGGCATCCAGGACGAGATTGCTATCTGCGAGCCGCCCAAGGATCTCAAGGCCGCCTTGGACCTGGATTTTCGGGTGGAGACCCGAATCTCCTGTCGCCATCAATGGCGGGCGGCTCGTCCGTCCTGGATGTTGGAGGAGGCCCAAGTTAAGTCCTTGCTGCCCCTTCGTGCGGAGCCTCCTCGCAATGACCCCAAGCCCATGAAACTGGGGAGACTGAAGTTAACTCCCCAACAGAGACAAGATCGCCTGGCTCAGGGCCTCTGCCTGTACTGCAGGAGGCCGGGACATTGTGCTCTGTCGTGCCCAATAAAAGACAGAGCCCATCAGTAGTGAGGAGAGTCCTGATGGGCATTGCTACCAAAACCTCTCACCAGTCATCTCTTCTTTTTTTTGATCGTGTTATTTTGTTTCAGGGCTCGTCTGAAACAAAAGTCCATCCTGTCTTGCGTCTTGCCTGGGTGCTGCCTCTTCCCATGTCTCTGTTTCTCCTGTGTTGCAGGTTGAGGCGGCTGATCTTTCCGGGGTTCCGGTGGAGTACAGAGATCTCCAGTTGATCTTCAGCAAGTCCCAGGCCACGTCTCTACCACCTCACCGGCACTATGATTGTGCCATAGATCTCCTCCCAGGCACTTCTCCACCCAGGGGTCGCTTGTATTCCCTGTCTAGTCCTAAAAGAGAGGCTATGGACAAGTATATTAGTGAGTCACTTAAGGCTGGCCTCATCCGTCCCTCCTCATCTCCCGCTGGCGACGGATTCTTCTTCGTCCAGAAGAGGGACGTCTCCCTGCGATCTTGCATCGATTATCGGGGCCTGAATGACATTACTGTTAAGAATCGGTACCCCCTACCTCTCATGTAGTCGGCCTTCGAATTGTTGCAGGGAGCTCGGGTCTTCACTAAGCTTGACCTCCGCAACGCCTACCACCTCATTCGCATCCGGGAGGGGGATGAGTGGAAAACAGCATTTAACACTCCCACGGGGCACTTTGAGTACCGAGTCTTGCTGTTCGGTCTCACGAACGCACCTGCTGTCTTCCAAACTCTCATTAATGACGTGCTGAGAAACATAGTAAACAAGTTTGTTTTTGTTCACCTGGATGACATTCTGATATTTTCCCCTTCTCTCCAGGTTCACACACGTAAGGAGAGTTCTACAACGGCTCTTAGTTAACCATCTGTCAAGGAGAAGTGCGAATTCCATGCAGAGTCTGTCTCGTTCCTGGGGCACATAATTTCTGCTCAAGGGGTCAAGGCCGACCCCTCCAAGGTCAAGGTCGTGGCTAAATGGCCAGTTCCTGACTCCCGCAAAGCGTTGCAGCGGTTCCTGGGGTTCGCCAATTTCTACCAGTGTTTCACCAGGTACTATGGCTTGGTAGCTGCACCGCTCACGGTGCTCACCTCCACTAAGAGCCTGTTCGGTGGAATTCTCAAGCTCAGGAGGCCTTTGATAATCTCAAGTCCCATTTTATCTCTGCAACTGGGCTTTGTTTTCCAGATCCTGAGCGACAGGTTATCGTGGAGGTCGATGCGTCTGACGCCGGAGTTGGAGCAGTCTTGTCTCAGCGTTCTGAGAGTGATGGGAGGGTGCATCCTTGTGCCTACTTCTCCCATCAGCTGAGCCCGGCGGAACATACACACTACACTACAACATCGGCAACTGGAAGTTGTTGGCCGTGAAACTTGCTTTGGGGGAATGGCGCCATTGGCTGGAGGGGTCAGTGCAGCCCTTCTTGGTCTGGACGGACCATAAAAACTTGGAATACATCCGTTCAGCCAAGTGCCTGAGCTCACGCCAGGCCAGATGGTCACTTTTCTTTGGTCGTTTTAATTTCACCCTCTTGTTCCCACCAGGTGCTAAAAATGTCAAGCCTGATGCCCTCTCTCACGCATTCGAGTCCCCTGGGGAGACGACATCAGCCGATGCCATCCTCAAACGAGGTGTGGTGGTGGGGTCACTCTCGTGGGGGACAGAGCAGCGAGTGAGACTGGCCGGACGAGGGGTTGAAATTCCAGAGGGTTGTCCTGAAGGCCGGTTGTTCGTGCCAGCTGCGCTGTGCCCTGAAGTCCTCCAGTGGGGCCATTCTTCCAAGTTGGTTTGCCATTCAGGTATACGGAGATCACTGGCTGACATCCGCCAGCGATTCTGGTGGTCCTCCATTGGGACCGACGTCAGACAGTTCGTGTTGGCTTGCTCCTCTTGTGCTCAAAATAAGACCTCCAATTCCCCCCCTGCTGGTCTGCTCCACCCCCTCCCTATCCCTTCCCGTCCTTGGTCCCACATTGCCCTGGACTTTGTCACGGGGTTGCCCCCATCTAACGGCAACTCTGTTATCCTGACGGTGGTGGACCGCTTCTCTAAGGTGGCCCATTTCATTCCCCTGCCATGACTTGACTGCTCAAGTCATGGTCGACCACGTCTTTTAGCTTCATGGGCTGCCGGTAGATGTTGTGTTCGACAGGGGGCCGCAGTTTGTCGTCCGCTTTTGGAAGGAGTTCAGGCCACATCGACAGATCAGGCCACATCGAGTCTGTCTTCAGATTTTCACCCGCAGACCAACGGGCAATGTGAGCGAGCCAACCAGGATCTCGAAAGAGCACTCCGCTGTCATCACAGAATCCGAGTGCATGGAGCCTTCAGCTCTCATGGGTAGAGTACGCCTATAATTCCCTCCCGGTAACCGCTTCTGGTCTGTCCCCATTTGAATGCTCCCTTGGTTACCAGCCCCCCCTATTTCCTGCACAGGAACCCGAGGCTGCTGTTCCGTCGGCCCTTGCCTTCGTCAGACGTTGTCGGTGTACCTGGAAGAAGGTTAGGACGGTCTTGGCTCAGACCTCTTGGCGAACCAAGGCAGCCGCTGACCGCCACCACACCCCACATCCCATTTACACCTGTGGTCAACGGGTTTGGTTGTCCACTAAAGACCTTCCTCTCCGGGTCCCTTCTCGCGAGCTGGCTCCTAGGTTTATTGGACCCTACAAGATCGCTAAGGTGTTGAGCCCGGTGGCGGTCAGGCTCCGTCTTGCCCCCTCTCTTGGTCGGGTTCATCCGGTTTTCCATGTCTCGAAAATCAAGCCTGTGCGGGTTTCCCCCCTTAACCACCCTGCCTCTACCCTGGCCCCTCCTCCTCCGCGTCCCCTGGATGGCTCCCCTGTTTACACTGTTAGGCGGATTCTCGACGCATGCCGTAGGGGTAGAGGTTTCCAGTACTTGGTGGACTGGAAGGGCTATGGCCCGGAAGAGCGGAGGTGGGTGCTGTCCCGGGACATCTTGGACCACTCGTTGATCAAGGACTACCGTCGTCGCCTGGATGCCGCCGCCCCTGGGGCGCCTGGTGGCGCTCCTGGGNTGTCAGGACAGCGGTCTGATCATCCTGGGTTTGTTGTCTGTGTTATGTTGTCTTTGTTGTTTGTTGGAGCACGTGGCTTTTGTTTTGACAGCTCGCCGCGTGCCCCACTGTCTGTGTTCACCCCGCCTCCTTGTTTCCTTGTTAGTCTTGTTTAGCGTTATCACTGGCACCTGCTTTGTCTCATTATGTCCCCTTTATAGTTCCCTCGCATTTTCCGTCCCTTGTCGGATCATTGCTTGCGCTACCGTCTTACCGTCTTTGTCTAATCCTGTCTTATCCTGTCTTGTCTAGATTCCAGGTTTTCTGTTTATTTTGGTTTGTTTTGTTTCTGTTTTGTTTTTTTGGTTTCAGGTTCGCTCTCCGTGCTGCTGCCTGGACTCCTGCTTCCCCTCCAGCCTGTCCCCGCTTCTCTGACTGCCTTTGACCCCCCGGATCTCCCGCTGCCAACTGTGCCTAGCGCCAGTGCCGGATCGGTCCTAAAGCCCGCCAGTTTTGTTCCCTGCCCTGGGGGTTTTGTTTTTCTGTTTTTCTTGGCATTTAAATAAAGAGCTTGACCTGCCATTGGATCCCTGTGTTTTTCCTGACAAACGGCATTTCATTATCTCTGTACTTGTACTCTGCATAATGACAATAAAGTTGAATCTAATCTAATATATGTGAGTTTCTTTACCTTAACACTGACACTGCCCTGGAGTTTTAGCTGCAGGCGGATCATGTCCACTTCCTCCATGTTGCACAACTGTTTGAGTTCAGATACTTTACGGCTCATCTCGTCTATTGCCACCTCAATAGGGTTCATCTCTGTACTCTGCTGTTCCACCACCTCAATACGCTTCTTTAGAAAGGGGAAACTAGAGCTTGCTGCCGAAGAGAAGCAGAGATTTTATAAAGGCTTTAAAAAAATGCATTTGAAATACAACTTAAGTCTGTTACTAACGGATGCATGATACATTACTTTTTTAGATCAG
Source organism: Ambastaia sidthimunki (assembly GCA_036877625.1). Lineage (NCBI taxonomy): Eukaryota > Metazoa > Chordata > Actinopteri > Cypriniformes > Botiidae > Ambastaia > Ambastaia sidthimunki. The sequence goes on along the minus strand of JAZGTK010001006.1, from coordinate 31,117 downwards.
TATCGATCAGGGTAAAATTAGGGTGAAACTAAAAACAGATACTTTGACTTTGAGATAAAGCCAGGGCTCATGTTTCCATTATAAACTGTAAATTTTCAAGAAAAGAAAGTTTCCAAGCCATCTTGTAGATTGCTTTGTTGCCTGATTTCACTTAAAGCATGTTCAGTTCTAGTTTAAGTTAGCCATTATCAGTTAAAAAAACAATTTCTATGTCATGCATCACTAACCCAGACTACCCATTATGCTTAAATGGCTTAATAGCTGATATTACCTCAATATTACTGTGCATATTTTTAACGTTTTAATATGTATGTAGGTACAGTGGCTTGCTGCGTGATTCCCACTCTGATTCAGGGCTATTAAAATCTATTCCTGGAGGGCCACCAGGGTACAGATACAGCTCCAGGTACAGATTCCTCAGAAATACATTTTCTTTCTTTGGAATAACATGTGCTAATAAATCAAACATTAACTAGGTCTTTATTTACCATTAACTACGTAATTAAAAAATTAACTAGGTCATACTGGTCAGGATGGTTTTTCTCTTGCATTGTTCCTCCACATCTCCATGTTTTTTTCCAGAAAGCGTGAAGGGTGTCTCAAAGACAAAGCGATTGACATTGTGATGCTGCTCAAAGTCTGTCTTTTTCTCCATCTGTTCTTTATCATCAAAATAAGGCACTACGTAGGTCACCTGGATGTAGGCAAATCTTGGGTCTAGGTCTTTTGGATTCACCTGTAAGCATTGAAACTTTAGACAATATTATCCTCTACAACTACAGTTACTAAAACAGGGAATTCATTAACTAAACTAGAAAGAAGAAAGTTGAGTGCACCTTGTTGGAGTCTTGAATCATCTTGACATTATCAGCTCCAAACTTGTCTGAATAGAGTTTGAGGAGCCTCTGGGAAATCTCTGACAGTCCTGTGAGCTTCGGCTCCTTATAGATAAACTCTTTGCTCTCCTCTTCATCAAAAAACCCCTGTCAAACACAACATGCACATGAACCTGAACTTTCAGTATATACAGGACAAGTGATAAAGTAACCTTTGAATGCAACACTTTGCTGTTGAAATGACAGCAGTATTTAACAATGTACAATGAGTCAAAATTTTAAAATGTGATGCTAACCTATATTAACCTGTAATAACCTATAATAACAATTTTATTTACCCTCACCTTGCTCACAATGGTTTGAAATACATCCACACATATAAATGTTCAGGATTACATGTCAAGTTTTTCAGCGGAGAATGATTATGTTCAGGAAAACTGTAGTACATACATAAAACCAAGTATGATATGTATACATGCCACACACATTAGCGCTTGAGGGGAGATTAGGAAGGTTAAACCACTGAAGGGTAAGAGCAGAACAACTAGTAATAAACCAATAATAAGAAAACTTACCACTGCCTGATATACACAACACACAGGAGAGAAAACACAGTAAGTGTATATACACACTGATTTCTGAAAAGTTTATAGAAAGGGTAGGCAATTTCAGAAAGATGATAGTAAGCTTTGAAAACATAAGGTCTTGGGCTCAATCATGACATATTGTTCATATCATGACATGGTAATCTGGGTTTGGAATGTGACTGATATACTGCACATTAAAGTTAAAATTTTCATGACTCTTCAAAGTGTGCCTCAAGTCATTATGAAACAAATAAGCATGGAAATCTGTGTGGTATGTTTATTCTTAAGTTTATTTGTATGGGAATTTTTCTTTCAGAATTTCTTTTTTGTTTATATCGCATAAGAGTAATAATAATGACAACATTATCATTTTGGGTGAACAGTCAGAAGAAGTAAAGTAAGTAATATAATAATAAGCGAGTAGTAAGTAAAAGAATAAAAATATTCTTCAGGGTCGCAAATGGATATTTTTACATCATTCAACGTGTGATGTCAAATAAAAGTTTGTCCGTATGAATGACTCACCTGTCCGTAAAAAGCCACACGATAGTATCGACCAAACAGACGTTTCTCAGAGTTCACAACCTCCGTCACCTTCAGATACGAACGATGAATGTCATAGTACAGCTCTGATAAACGCTACAGAACACACAAACACATGGTTGCTAACAGATGTTCCCTCATGTTTTTATCTCATGAATAGTCCACCAAAAAGTTTAAGTAACCTTAAAATCTCGTCTCTTTTCAAAAACAGCTATGACAGGTTTGTTAATATCTGCGATGAGTTCATATCTCTCAGACTTCCACAGATAATCCACACACATCTCCAACTGCTCCACAAGTGTGACCTGCACACCAGAAAAGAATGTTCATAAAATTCATGATTTTTTTTTACTATTATGGAATATACAGTACTACACAAAAGTCTTAGGCCACCACCAGATCTGTTGTTTAAGTAAGTAAGCTGTTTAATGACATTCATATTTATTTTTTAGTCTCCTCTTTATTAAGATGCAAACCAAAAATGAAGAAAACATACACAGAATAAAAAAAAAAAACAATTTTCACAACAGAATGGTCTTCTTCAGGCAAAAGTCTGTATTTAGTCTGACCTTCTTTGGCACTAAGCACATTTTCCTGGAGTCCTGTCATGGAAGTCTCTGCACTCAGCACCCATCTTTGCAACCCCTCTGGGCAACTATTTTAGTCATACAACACCAAGTCCTATCTACCTGAATAGAGGAACATAGGTATCTACAAAATCACTGGCTATGAAAACAATGTATTACTGATCAACTATTAAACCTTACATTAACTCTACCATAAATAGTCTTAAGCTCAAATCGTGCTATAAAAAGCAGATTTTTCAGGTCTCTTCAGCTGCTGTGCACGTGCAAAGGCATGTGCAAAGTACCTTGCAAAACTCTGTACCTCTTCCCCAGAAAGTCGTTACTGTTTAGAGATCTCTAAACCACTTTTGGCAAACTGCCCTGAAGTCAATAGATTAAAATTTGAAATTAGGGTTTTCTGTTTTTTTTACTGCATACAGATTTTCTGGTTGGATTCTAATAAAGAGACTAAGAAATAATTATACATGTGATCATTATATCATTGCTTAAATCTGGTGGCCTAGGACTTTTGCACAGTACTGTGTTTATGTACAGTAGATAATGTACCTCAGTGTAAGGAGTGTCTTGAGAACCAGCATCTTCCTTCATTGCTCCCTCTTCTTTAACATTAGTGGAGATATTCATAAAGGCAGCCCAGCCCATACTGAACATTGCTGTGGATTAACATACCAATATAAGACATGTCAAAAGACATCAAATTCAAACATGTTATTTATTCATCTATTACCCAAGAACTCATTCACAATCATCAGTGTAGGAGGAATTTTAGACAAAAATAAAATATTACAACATTTTTCAAACGTGAAGGAAATGTGTGTCTTCATGTTTTAAAAACATTGAGTAAGGTGTAAAAAGTGACTGCTTCATGAAAAGATGTTTCCAAACACATTCACAGTCAACTGTGAAGTGCACAAACCACAGCATTATTATTTGTACACAGAGTAGCAAGTAACTTGCAAGACCACAAACTGAAGAAAAAACAAAAAAGGTAACACAGCTAGATACAAATTGGTAAAACTTTGAAGTGTCTTTGTTACACAATACATGTACTTACTATAGTAATAACAGACGATTATGCATGATTACATGCAACCAACCCTAAAGAAAACTCTAATCCTAACCCTGTAAGTCCATGTTAATTAGTATTATTCAGTACTTTGTATAATTGCAATGTATAATTATACTGTAACAACTTTTTCTGGTTGGTTCATAGATAATGTGATGAACTACACCTGTGTAAACATGAGGAAAATTTACACTATACAGTCAATAAAATTAATTTGGGAATAGTAAGAAGTATGGCTTAAAATTTATCTATGCAGTATATACAGTCATGGCATGACTAATTGCTTTAGCTCCCTCAAGTAAGGAATAATTGCCTTATTAACATTGAATTCTTCATTGTCCTACCAACAAACATTTATGTAATTAATAGATATAACTAATATTGCACAAATTATTTACAGTAACGAAACCTTTGCTTTTCCCTTGATAGTCACTTCTGGTTTGCTCACTGGGGGTATTACTTTAAGCTGTTTATAAACAAAATATATTTTGTATATATTTTATACACTGCATAAGTAAACTATCCTTTACAAACATTAACCATAGTTTTACTAGAATTAAAACCAAAAAACATGGTTACAATAGGTAAACCATGGTACCATCAAATTAACCATGCTTTTGCTACAGCAGCCAAAGTTTACCCATGGTATATGTACAACTGTAATTATACAAGTGGTAGTAACTCTGCCAAAAAACATAGTTCCTACACTTTTGCTATAAGAAAACCATCAGTAATTTTCATAAGGGACAGATGCTCCAATAAATACTAAACAGAATGTGAAAGAGATACACTGATAGAGATACACTGATCAGTATTTTAGTTCAGATAGTAACACACACTGGGGCCTTTGACAGAGTAAAGAATACAGCAGGTCAGGAAAAGCGGAGGGTCACTCACTTTCTCCATCTTTGGGAGTTAGTAAGGGGCTAGAGTTAATTACACAGGCTTCTGCTTTGCTCGCACTTGAGAGCCGACCCTTCTCAGACTTCCAGTAACCTGTGGTTGTAGAGTGGCATCAGGTTTAACACAGGTTTACCTTCAAACTTAACAGACAGCATGTCAGCCATGCACTTATGCAAGTACATGCATGCAAAGCCAGAAAAGCAGCTATAGTGCCAAACTGGCCTAATGCAAAGACCTCAAAAACAGCACAGCTTAAAAAAAAGAAGCAGGCAACAGACAACAGATAGCATTTTTAAGTGAGCTGTTCTAGACAGAACGAACATCGAGACAGGCTCAGCAGGAATGTTATTTATGCTATGTTTGCAGAAAACAAACTATCAAGTTAAATAAATAAATGTTTAAAAATGAATGGCCATAGGGGGCACTCACCTCTTCGCTTTAGGGACTCTGCTATAAGGGCTGAGATGTGGATATAGCACATGGCTGCCTAAAATGGACAACAGAAAAAAAAATTAAATGACCATTTAAATTAATATCCTGACATAAACTAACATTTGGCAGACTAATTTAAATCTGAGACCTAACGTAAAGATTTATTTAGATGTCTTGTTAATGGTGCACTATCAATCATTTTCCAACACACATTTTTGACAGAACGCAAGGCCTTTGAACAAAAGTTATAGGAAGTGTTTTCTTCTCCTGTGAAAAGGGGTTTTCAAAGTGAATTTTTGTGTTTAGTATCATTTGCATTAAGTATTGCTTTTATTTTGCAAAATTAACAGACCTGAAACCCATTTTTAGGTTGTAACCCACCAGCTGAGAATCACTTATCTACAGTAAACCACATTTGCCTTTTTTGTCCATTTAACACTAGAGCTGAGAAACATCTAGTGATCTTTTTTAGTAATACTGCATTTCTAGAGCGAGCTAAAAAAGGACATCATTTAACAGGTTAACAACTTTTCCCAAAGAAAAAATACAATTCTAAAATGATTTCTCATTTTGACCTCAGACAAGTCTCCATTCCTAACATGGATCTTGGCCATGCTCTCCAGCCAGGTGCGTCTGAGCTCGGGTGTGCTGGCGTAGGAGTTGGCAAGGCTGTACTGCAGGTCCACCAACATTTCCGGGTCCTTTTCATGTTCTTTCATTTGAGATGTGGCCATGAGCACAGTGCGTATCCTCTTGGTAAGGTCCTTCACCTCTGCTGGAAATGTTGTGTTCTGTGTGTGTTCAATTACAGAGATCTAATTCATTACAGCATTTGACTACAAACAATTCTCAAATCTTGTGCCAAATCGTCATTTTCAAAACGTGCCACATCAGATTAAATGCCAATGACTATTTTTACATGCACTTCTTTTTAATTATTTTCCAATTTGGGTCTGTATTAATGTTAGGTTTTAATCTCAAAAAACATTACATGGTCCAGAGTTCATTTTGTAACATTCTTCAGTTTATCAATGTTAAAATGAGAAAGTTGTCCAGTGGAATATTAACACAAACCATACAAGCCTCATTTATTTACGTAATTTTCAATATAAAAACATTAATAATTATTTTTAATTGTATAAGTAATCAGCTAATGTTCACAAAAAGCCAGCTTGTCAGATAACTCTTACTTTAAGAGGTGCATCTCCATTGGCAAAGTTGTTAATGATGGCCAGAGATTGCTGAAAGCGTGATCCACCAATACCTGTGTCTGCAATCAGCTGACTGACGGCTTTAATGACCTGGATGAGAGGAACACAATTAATCCCAATGACCAAGCAAGCCCTATTCATTTCTTATGATAACACATTGACCTTTAGTTTTGCATCCTTTTAAGTTTTCCTTCAGTTCTAGATGCAAAAACATCTAGAACACTGTTTTAATTTTGGTTCCCTTTCGAGGGAACTCGATGCTGTGTCAAGCTTGACACTATGGGGAGAATGCTCTTCAGACACGCCGGAGTCTGAACACATGTAAAACCAAGACCTTCAAGTTGAAGTTCATGTGATGTAGCATTGCACACCACAATGCCTTTAAAAGTCACTTCTAACCTGGTGGGCAAGGCATATGCGGCAGCAGGTCAGGCTGGTGCATCACTGCACACCATAGTGGTTCTTCAGGCGTACTAGGCTGACCTACTTAAAGGCTTAGACTGGGGATGAAACCTTCCTTCTTGATGCCCCGGTTGCACCTCAGGGTCTGTTCGGTGACGCAGTGAGCTCCATCGTTGACAGATACCAGGAGGCTAAACGGCAATCGGAGGTGTTCAGGGAACTCCTCCCCCGCCGTGGTCAGGCTGCTGCAGCGTCAGTTGGCCCATCCACCTCATCCTCTGTATCCGCTGCTACCTATAGGCAGCAGCAGTACGCCAGCGTGGCTGCTCGGGCTCCCCCTTAAAGATCTTAGGAGACTGAGCAGCATACACAGGCCTGGCAGCCGCAGATGAGGTTCGATCTGAGGACCATAATCTCCTCAAAGGCTGCGAAAAAGAAGAGCACCTGATGCCAGCAGCATCTTGGGGGCCAGTCACACCAGGGCCCAGTTTGTCCCTATGGCTGTTAAAAACAGTAGAGAGAGGGTACAGAATTCAATTCACCTCCCATCCTCCTCGATTCAATGGCTTTCTTCATACTGTGGTAGAAGGAAAGCAGCATTTAGTGTTGGCCCGGGAACTGGAGATTCTTTTGGTGAAAGGGGCCATAGAACGTGATCCCCTTCATTTGAGAGATTTAGGCTTCTACAACCGATATTTTATAGTACCCTAAAAGTATGGGGGCTGAGTCCTATTCTGGATAACTGTCGCTTGAATTTGTCTCTGAGATGCAGATTCAAGATGTTGACACTTAACCAGATTGTATGTCAAATCCAGCCCGTGGACTGGTTTGTCACGATAGATCTGAAGGACGCATATTTCCACTTTGAGATTCTGCCAGAACACAGGACGTTTCTCACATTTTCTTTCTGGGGCAAAGCATACCAGTATTGAGTGCTTCCTTCTGGCCTAGCTTTTTTGCCCCACACCTTTACGAAGTGCGTGGATGCAGCCCTGGCTCGTCTGAGACTCCAGGGCATCCGCGTACTGAACTACACAGATGACTGGCTGGTCATGGCCAGCTCACAGAAGTTAGCGGCATGGTATCAAGATGTCGTGTTAGCTCACATTAGGTGCTTAGGGCTTAGGCTCAATCCCAAGAAAATTATGCTTTCTCCTGTTCAGGGAACTACCTTTCTTGGGGTAATTTGGGACTCCACTATGATGCGGGCACAATTGTCCCCTGCATGTGTGGAGTCCATCCTTACTGCTGTAAGCAGTATATGGGTAGCCTGATATCTGACAGTACTCCAGATCCAGAGGCTGTTAGGATTCATGGCTGCAGAGGACAATGTGATTCCATTAGGTTTGCTGCACATGAGACCATTCCAGTTCAGACCTTTTATCTCAGGCTCAGGGTTATATCTTTTACCCCGGGCCAGAGGTCTGGAAACGATGGTTCTGGCCCCTGAGGGGAGCCAGCTGTTAAATTCTGGTCTTTCAACTGAGGTTGTAGAGACCATTCTGAGTTCCAAAGCTCTGTCTACTAGGAGGTTGTATGCCCTGACGTGGCAGCTCTTTGTGTCATGGTGTGAGCGAACCGTGTCAACCCGGTTCACTGCCCTGTTGGTTCAGTGCTGGAGTTTCTTCGAAAGCGCCTTTCTGCAGGGTTGGCTCGTGCCACCCTAAAGTTTTTGTGGCCGCTGTCTGCTAGCCACGAACCTGTCAATGGAGCCTCTATTGGGAGACACTCTCTGGTGTCTTAGTTTCTACGTGGTGCCAGATGGCTGAGGCCTTTCTGTCACATGCAGATCCCTTCTTGGGATCTTACCATTGTGTTAAGGGGTTTATCTCTGGCTCCGTTTGAGCCTCTAGAGTCAGCCTTGGATAAGTTTCTGACTCTAAAGGTGGCTCTACTCTTAGCTCTTACATCGCTCAAAAGAGTGGGTGATCTACAGGCTCTTCTGTAGACCCTGCATGTTTGGATTTTGTCCCTGGCTTTGTCAAAGCCATTTTGCACCCTAGACAAGACTAGGGTGCTCCAAGCCTTCTGTCCTCCGCCTTTTGATCCGCCGGAGTAGTAAAGGCTTCACTTGTAGTGTCTCCCTCACTGTGGCATAGTGAGTATTTCCTCCCCATAGCGTCAAGCTTGACGCAGCGCCGAGTTCCCTCAAAAGGGAACGTCTTAGGTTAAGTATGTAACCCGGTTCCCTGAGACAGGGAACAAGACGCTGCATCGCTTTGCCACACTTTGGGCTTGCCTGCATGGTCTTTCCTCAGACCTAAGCTGATGACGTATTTTGCAGGTGCTTTTTAAAGGCATTGTGGCGCGCAATGCTACGTCACATGACCTTGAACTTGCCTATAAATAGTCTTGGTTTTACACCCCTTGGGTTTCCCCATAGCGTCAAGCTTGACACAGCGTCTTGTTCTCTGTCTCAGAGAACCGGGTTACATATGTAACCTAAGCTGTTTTAGGTTGCACTTTATTTTGATACTTAACTATAAGCAACTTTACAGCTGCAAAGTCCCATTAATGTGCAACCACATGTACACCAACAGACTGTTAAAGGTTAGAGGTAGGGTTTAGTTGGTAGAATAAGCTGACATGAATTTTGAAAGTTACTTATAGTCAGTAGAATGTCTGTTGGGGGGATCATCACAATAAAGTGTTAGCAGATATTAAGCAGAGAGTTTACTGGTAGTTGACAAGTAGTTGTAAAGTTACTTTAAGTTACCTAAGTTACCTGTTACCTAATTTGAATGTTATAGTGTTTTACTTTTACTTACATATCATTAAATAAAAGCACAATTTGTTCTGATTATTTACTTATCACATTTGTTATGTAATCATATTTCACATGATGTTCACACATACTGTATTTTACCCACAAAGCCTATGACCTACACAGACATGCACACACAAACACAACCAGAGCACTAACCTGCAGGTGTGAGCGGACAATGGACTTGCCCTTTGTAAACTCAAAGTTCCTCCTCATGAGGAAGTAAAGCAGCGCAGCGGCCTCTGTCTGTGTGGAGCTGGAGCGATGGTTACAACACTTCAAAATCTCATAACACAGACTGCCACACAGATCAGCTTTACCTTGGAAAAACGCTGATGGAAACTAGAAAGAGGAAAATAGAAGTGATAAAAACTAGCAGAATAACTAAACCTATAACACATCTGTCTGCAGAATATGGTTTGTAGAACATTTAGCACATTGTCTGAAATAAACTTTTTCCACCTGCCAATAGAGCGGAACAGTGAAAATTTACTGGCCAAGTAGTTTTTAGCTGTTTTATTGTAATTGATTTGCATCAATTATTTACATCAGCAAGATCAGACTGTGTTTACACTTGAAGATGTTACATTTTGAAGTATTACAATTCAATTTACACTGCAGTTTTACATTGCAGTTCCTGTGGAAATAAAGTGTGAGAGTCATCTGTGCAATTTTGTTAGTGCAAAGGCTCTTTTTTAAGGCTGTTTTCACTGAGTTGTGTAAAAACTAAAAAGACCTTCTGAATGAAGAGTCGAAGGGCAGTGAAGACGTGTCTGAGGGTGGTGGTGGACTGGTTGATCTGGAAGAACAGCAGGTATGTGTCAAAAACCTTTTTCATGAAAGAGTTCTGACCTTCATCATGCTGCAACTGTTTCTGTAAAAAAAAGAAAAAGCAGGAGTCAGCCATATTGAAGATTAAACAAAACCCTTACATGGTTTAATAATATCAGAAAATCATATACATCACTAGATGACATCGTCATCACGTTTACTAGATGACAACTTATTGCCTTTATCAGAAGCACAGACTGGCTGCATCTCAATTAGTCATCTCACTAAATAATAATAATATATAATTTTGCTGCTCAGTATTATTATTATTATTATGAATATTGTGTTGATTGTAATGTTGGATGATGTTTTATATGGTTTTAATAATTAATGGGTATTTAAACACATTCTATTTATTTTTTTTAATTGTTTGTGCTCTTTTGAATTCTGAGGTAATGTGCTGTATTTAACAAACTCAAATGACAAGATCATTAAAAAACATGACATGTTATATTGGCACTATATGTGTTACGTCGAGGTTCCCACACTGCCCCCTTCTGGCCATTAGTGGGAACCGTCACCTGAACTGTCACTTGGACTACATTTCCCAGCAGCCACCATACCTGGGGCTGACCACTCCCCTTTATCACACACCTGTTTCCCGTTTGCTCATCAAGGACTCTATTTATACTCACCCTTTATACTGTTCTGTGATTTACTTACCTGGATATTTACCTTGGACTGCCTTTTGGACCCCGCTTTGTTCTTGGATTTCCCTTGTTGTTTGCCGCCTGCCCTGACCCCTTTGCTTGGAACTGTTAACGATTTGCATTACCTGTGTTGCCCTTGTTTGCTGTGTTTTGACCCTTGCCTGTTTCAAGCTGTTTTGTGTAATAAAAAGCTGCAGATGGATCCCTTTGTGTATGGTCCCTCATTACAATATGGGTAACTGCAAACTGCAATTATATACGAAAGCTGATGCAAATTCTTATATTTTTGGTGTATAATTTGGTGCATCTTTTGCTGCTCTCTTTAGATTCTTGGGTCATGCCAAATACAAAAGAATTTGCCAATCTGCATGAAATTATGGATAAACCATATTGGGACAAAAAGTTATCATAAATACAGCATATATAAGATTAACCCTAAACCTAACCCTATAGACCAAACTGTTTCTGTGTACAGCAACAACAAACAGAAACCTCAGAATGTGTATAAAAATGACCTTGGGATACATGCAGTTTTAAAATATTACCACCTACTTGTCCAGAAATAAAAAAAAAATACGAATAATTTTTCTCTGATTCTGACCTTGTGATGATGAACAAACAGGTCGAGTACATCCAGAACGGTTAGGGCAACTTCAGTAGAGAGATTAGCCTCAATGTCTGTAGGGCTGAAGTTATCTCCCTCAGGAGCATTTCCATCTAACACACACACACACACACACACACAAGTCAACTGTAAACAATTACAATACTACATCAATGAGAATTAGACACTTAATACAAGACTAAAAATAATGCAAAACACTTATTGGTCCTACAAACAGGCTTTGTTTTCTTTGTGCAAAATATAAAGTCTAAAGTTCTTCTTTTGATTCTGAGGTGAAATATAAGAATATGTCTGAAATACAAAAAGTTTCTTTTTGTATCTTCCTGTAAGTCTTTACCTGCTTCCATCATATGCAGTAGTTTGGGGTTGGTAAGGGCATTTTTTGCTCTGATTATGGGCATGGTCTGAGAGCGGGCGTGTCTGTGCCCATCCTGAGCAGATAGCATCCTGGGTACAGGCAGATATTATCACAATCACAGATTACATTATTTAATTTCCACACTCTTTTGTTTTCTTTATAGACTGAATAGAAAGACTTAAATTCCAATTAACAACATGAACTTTTAGCTCTTAGTGAATTGTGAATGTCTGTGTACATTTATATGTGAATTTAGCAAATTTCTAAAAAAAGCCATTTATTTTCTTTCTAGCAACATAGAAAGATATAAAATATGTAGAGGGGAATGAAGGGGGCTTGCTTTATACACACATAAATGGTTCCCACATTATGGATGTAACAGAGGACTACATCTGCATAACCACTGTGAAAAAACATGGAAGGACAAATGCTTTGTGCATGTCTGTCTGTGTGTGTTAGAACGTTTGAGAAATTAGAAAATTTGACTGAAATGCATTTATTAAAGGGTTAATATTTATTTGTGTAAGTATTCCACACAGCATGTAAAATAATTTTTGGAACTCTATGTGGACATGTGAGATGTTTACCATTGAGGTAGGAGCCCTGAAGACTGGGAGGATGTGTTAGAGCCCTTCAGGGTCCCATTGTTCTGTGAGGCCTGAGCAAGCTTTACTGCGGCTGCTAACTTCCTGCGCACACAATGAGCCGATCAGAGCAAGGTTAATGTCAACCTTCATTCTGACCTGATCTTTCTCAAACCTACTGTTAAAGACAAGAAGCTTAAGCCAAGCTACTGAGTTTAAGAGCAGCAAAAGTTTAAGTTGTGTTGTGATATTAAATGTTAAGGGTGTCATGCACAGGTTGCTATGTTGTCCTTGTGTCTGCTTTTAGAGATTGTTGAATGATTCTCTGTGAAATCCTAGAGTGAGAATGTTTGTTTGTTCTGAAAGCTAGACAGAGAAAAAGAAAAAAAACTGGGAAGACAGTGATCGAGATGAGAGAGAGTTAAATATGAAATGGCAGTTAACAGTAAGTATAGTGTGAAATGTGTTTTTATGCACAGCCGTCACAAAATGACAGATTGTACAAATGCTTCATAAACAAAAGACAGCCCAGCCACAATTAGATTTTGGTGCACAGTCCACTTCACTTAAAATGTAAACCATACTTGGTTTTACATTAATTACCCTTCATTATCTTTAAGCAAGAAACATGCACATTTGAAGACAATCAGAATAAAACAGAAAAGGCAACAGGACCCTATTTGGTTAGAACAGATAGGGAGTTTTTTTTTACAAAAGTCTTACAAGTTTACAAATGAGTTTACCTTGCAATATGACGCTTTCCAAGAAACCGAAAGTGTTGTAGACATAGTCTGTTTACAGGAGAGATGAGAAAATACTGAAAATCAGTGTTGGTGAAAAGTACTCTTAAAAGTAACCTTACAATATAGCATTACTCTTTATAAAAGTAACCAATGATGTAACATTGCTAGTAACATTACTCCCTAAAGTAAAGTGTTAAGGGAACAGTTCATCTACAAATGAAAATCTCAATTTACTCGCCCTCATGACATTCTAGGTGTTTATGACTCTTTTTTCTTAGCTTTGTAATGCCATTAACCAGGGTCCAACATTTTAAAGCTCCAAAAAGATCATACATTCATCATGTCTTCTGAAGCGAAACTATACATTTGCAAAACAAAAATGCCCAAATATATTACAGTTACTCCTATAACTCATATGTGGTGTATTTTAAATATGCCAGTATTTCCTCTCAGTGTGGAAAGATACATTTTATTGATAAAAGTAAAATAAATTGAAAAGTAATGTTCATTATATATTTACAAATATCATTTTGATATTATGGTGTAAATGTGACAGCACAACAAAAGCTTAGTAAACAGCCACCTACTCAAGAATGTTAAAGAAATCACTAATCTCCTGATGAATCGCTCTGTGCCAGTATGAAACCATCACCTCTGCAACACAAAGACCATCCTCAAATGTTAGTGGACATTACAGATAATTTGAGGGGTGAATAATTTAAAGGTGAAATACACAGTAATATCACATGAACAGTGCTGTTTCAAACAACAGGGTTAATATTAATAATGTATATGTATATCTTGCACATGTTTCAAACTGAATAGTTTAATAGCAAACTGGTATACATTTACTTCACTCTTGGAACTCCCATTGGCCAATCAAGTGATAAACGTGGAATTAACTGTTTTATAATGCATGATACATCTCTCAGATGTTCAGTGAGGATGATTATAACTAATGTGATTATACACTAATGTGTTCTCGTTTGAATGTATGTTTTCATACATTTCATTTTGGCCTTTCGTCCACACTAAGATGGCGTTTTTGTCACTTTAAAAACAAAGCTTTTTGAAAACACTTCTAAAGTGGATGCATTTTAAAAATGCTGTTTTCACATTGTGAAAACAGCATTTCGAGTTCCTGAAAGGGAATCTCCATTTAACAGAATAAGAAATGTCACTTTGCAGCTGACACAATACAGGAGAAAGATGTTGGTGATCACTAGTGAATAATTTATGTTCCCATTAGTGTTAAAAACTTTAATTGCAGTACTTATGTATTCATGTGAAATAAATAAACTGTGTTTGTGAAATAAATAAACACACAGTATACTTAAAAAGACAGTCTATGTAACTATATGTGTGAGTGAAACCCGCTTGTCCAGTGTGTCTCTGTCAGCAGCTGGTGAGATCATTTTTTTTACATACGACTTCCTGCTGTGTATACACGTAAACGTATGGCTCATGCAGTTAAATAAATAAACAAATGCTGAACTTTTTCAAGCATCCCACGTTTAACTCATACTCAGCACAAGGATGTGTTTTCAGCATTTTCAGATGTTTTGGTGTGGATGAGGAACTTTTGGAAAATGCTTAAAACCACTAGTGTGGACGAAGAGTGTTTTTGAGAGAATCGATATTGTAGTTTGTGAAAGAGGCCAAGTTTCACCTTCTGAAATGGTCTTCATGATGTGCAGAAAACACATTAGCAGACTTCTGGTCTCTGCTTGGTCCAGTTTGTCAAAGCGAGAACCAAACCCAATGAGGGACTGAGGCCTGGCAAACTAAACACAGTGATCGCAATCAATCTCTCCTCATACAAAAACAAAATTCTTGTAATTATATAATATGTAATAATATGTGTGTAAACAAATAAATGTAAACATCAGTAACCAATCTGACTGTTTGTTTTAATATACTGAAAAGAATAGCTCAAAAGAGTCATTCAATCAGGAAATCGACTGGTCACATTTTTTGTTTATAAATCAGTGAAAATGACTGACTCCTAATTCATTTGTTACTACACAAACTACAGTGATCAATACCTTATGACAGAAAATGAAAAGGGATAAGAAAATAATGAAAAAAAAGTGTGTAATAGACAGCATAATATTCCTGAACATAGCCACAGACTCTGCGGAATGTTAAGTCCCTCACCTTTTCACAACCATCCATCTTCTCACTGTTACGGTCCCCATTGCTAGGGTTTGATTCAATGCTAATGAGTGAACCTCTGGAGTCTGCATTGTTCGCTGTTGATACGGCCAATGAGGAAAAGGCTGGAAAGGCAAAATGGGTACATGTAAGAGTTTAAAGGAATACTGTAAGGATAGTGCACAGTGACCATGACTACAAAAAGCTGAAAGGAACAAAAAGCACCATAAATGTAGTCCATATGATTCCTGAGCTGTATTCCAATCCTCTGAAGCTGTAGATTAGCTTTGTGTTAGGAACAGACTAATTAAAGGATATGTCCATGCCAAAATGAAAATGTCCTAATTATTTATTCATCCCCATGTCATGCATAGTTTTTATTCTTCAGTCAAACCAAAATTAAGGTTCTTGAAAAAAAAACATTCCACGATTTTTCTGCATCTAATGCAATTCAAAAGGGTTCATGGTTTTGACGGTCCAAAATAAAGTTTCATGCAGTTTCAAATGTTTAAACAAAATTATATAGAATTTAAACTGTGTTCCACACTCCGGAGATGAAGGTGTTTTATTAAAAGAAGATGGCCTCTATCCCTCTTGGGGTGGTGATGCTTTTCTATCTAGAAATCTGGCACATAGTCTTGTTATTAATACTACTAATACTTGATTAACTGGGGCCCAGGTCAGGAGGCAGACAGACTGGCTTAACCAACCGTCTGCTAGCCATCACGTCACAGAAGACAGCCATCATAATTTGCAACACAAAGAATTACCTAAATATCATAATACACTGTGTCTGTACACCCTGTAAATGATTCAATTGGCAATTTAATGTTAATTTTCAATGTTAAACTAATAAAAAAAAACTACATAATACAGACAAACAATTAACAAGGCTTGGTTTATATTAGAATATTAGATCTCACTCTATAAAAGCACTTTTTGTTAATGATATTATCACATATCACAACCTAGATGTACTCTGTTTGACAGTAACATGGTTAAAATAAGATGATTACATAATATTAAATGAGTCTATCCCCCACCATTATAAGCAAGAATCTCATCCAAAAGGCAAAGGACGAGGTGTTGCTACACTTTATAGGAATATTTTTGGAGTTTCCCAGAGAGTCACATGCAGTCTCATCTTTTCTTCCCTCCTTTACACACTTCTCATTCTTAAACATAAACACTGCCATGGACACTCTTTGATCAACACTATTCCTTTCAATCCCTGGCAGTCTGAAGTCAGAAGTCTGAAGTAAAGACATGCAGTCTGGCTTTAAGAGCAACCACTCCACTGAAACCGTGCTGCTGTCTGTTACTGAAGCCCAAGCCCAAATCCTCCGTACTAATGCTACTAGGTCTGAAATCTGAATCTCAACCTAGCCAAGACTGAACTTCTTGTCTTTCCAGGTCACCCTTCTGCCTTACATAACTTCACAGTCCAGCTTGGTTCCACAATGCCAGAAACCTTAGTGGAGTCTTTGACGATCAGCTAACATTTTCCGATGACATTGCCAAAACAACACGCTTATGCAGATTTGCCTTATATAACATTAGGAAAATCCGGCCTTATCTCACTGAACATGTAACACAGCTACTTGGGATAGCTGCAGGGATAGCGCTGCAGGGATAGCTGCCCACTGCTCCGGGTTTGTGTGTGTTCACGACTTGCAGTGTGTGTTCACTCCCCACGAAGGATGGGTTAAATGCAGGTCACATTTCGGTTATGAGAAACCATAACTGCACAAAAGCATGTCACTTTCACTTTCATCTGGTCGCCCCTCTCCTCATTTCCCTTTACTGGCTACCAGTTGCTGCACACATAAAGCTCAAATCTCTACTCCTTGCTTACAAAACCACTGCTGGGTCTGCATCATCTTACCTTCACAAACTCATAAACTACAAAAATCTACACTCCTTCCAGATTCCTACGGTCAGTGAATGAACGTCATCTTGTAATACCCACTTCTAAGGACACACAATCACTTACTCGCAGATTTATGTTCTGGGTAAAATTGTAACTGTGTATGGCCAATGTTATTGCCTCCTTACGATTTATCGCTTCATTGTTTTCCTCACATTGCAAGTCGCTTTGGATAAAAGAATAAAGGTCTGCTAAAAGCCTAAATTTAAATGCAAAGACATTTTAAACACCATTAGGGTTTCAAAACGTGTCAGGGCCCACTTATTGTCATAATCATACTTTAGATTTAATACTGTGCTATGATGCAATTGTTGATGACTAACAGTGGTTAAATTACCCAAAAATAAAGCATCAGCTATTTCTGACAGTTGTCAATATCATAGCAGTGATGATTTTACGAATTTCTTTAATAACAAAATAGATACTGTCAGAGGAAAAAAAAAGTAAACATGCAAATCCATGCAATACAATCACATCAGATGGGGTGTAGCTGGCACAAATAAAGTTACACCCTAACTAAATTTTCTTGCTAAATATTTTTGCCATTTCTTGACAATTTGTTTTTCTTTGTTATAAATGTTGTGTAATAATTGAATACCTATTTGAGTATTGTATATTTTATTTGCATGATAATTGGCAAAATAGTGTCACCTACTGGAGAAAATGAGTAGCGTTAGACCAGTCATGTGATTCGAATACCGTACAAGCATCAAGGCACATGAGGTGATGACAGGAATTGAGATGTGTAAGAAGTGAAGATTGTTTGATCAAAAGATGTCTCATGATGTCTCCTGAAACCTGATTGGAAAGCACACGGTATGTTTGATTATATTTAGGTTATCATTTGTTTATAATTTAAGGTACTGTGTGTATTGATATGTTTAATAAGCTGTGGGCTTAATTGAACGTCATTTACTTCATCACAAATTTGATTGCAATTTTATTTATTTTCAGTTTTTTCACAGTGTTCATTTGATGTTGTGATGTTGACTGTCCCGACTTTTGAGAGGAAAACATTAAAAGTTAAGATTTGAAGACATTAGTTGAAGCGTGGATTTTCTAGGCACAGAGAAAAAAATCAGGAACAACTCCAGTCATTTTCTACTGTAGACAGGAATGAACTGTCTTCAATTATATTTAATTTTTAAATCTTATTAATCAAACAGATCAAAAAACAGAAAACAGGAACAATGGAGGCAGGGCAGATCACAAACAGTAAACAGATGAGGGTCGGAACAGGTAGCAGACAAGGAATAAACAATGAACAGGCAAGGGTCGAGGCAGGCAGCAAACAAAAAGGGTGGGGGGGGGGGGTCAGCCCCAGATGTGGGCTGATGGGACATGTAGTTCCCAAACAAGAATATGCACTCGAGGGGAGTCTCCCTCTGGCGTCCGGAGAGAGGCAATGCGGGAGCCTCTTCTGTAACACCTACCAGCCTATTAAAGGAGATGCTTCCTGAAAGTATAGATCCCCTACATAGAATTATTCATCACTGGTGTTGGGATATGTATCAAAACCTTGCAAACTGGCTGTTATCAGACTATAAAAAAAAAACACTTGATCCCAGGGAACTAGTAAACAGACCCATCTCAAATTCACTTATTTAAAAAATACTGGAAAAGGTATCTTCACAGAAATGTTACTTCCTGGAAAGAAACGGTATCTGCAAGAATTTTTAGTCAAGATTCAGACCATATCATAATACAGTATTTTTATCAGTTACAAATAATTTTGCTCTCGTCGGCTGATTATGGCTGCCTCTCTCATTTAGGGCTACTCAACCTTAGTGCAGCCTTTGACAATATTGAACACCGCATTCTCTTAAATAGGCTTGAAAATCATGTTGGCACAAAATAAACTGCACTGAAATGGTTTAAATCATATTTATCTTACTCATTCCAGTTTGTTGCTGTGAATGAAAAGATGTCATATCAAAAGTTCAGTATGGAGTGCCGCAGGGCTCAGTGCTCGGGCCTCTGCTTTTCACTCTGTATATGTTACCTCTCAGAACAATTATTATTAAAAGACATGGAGTTATTTTTCATTGTTTTGCTATAGTGTCTGGCACAACCCCCTTTACGTTAGTGAGACCCCAGGCCTATGATGGCTGTCAGCACCTCTGACTAACAGGACAGTTTATGACACCCTGCCCAAGCTACAAAAGAATTCCATGGGAAGGAGAAACGCCACATGTTAAACACCGAAAAAATGTTAAACACCGATAAACTGTTTTATTAAGGCATTCATGACATCAATACTTCATTATTGCAATGCCCTACTGGCTGCCCGGCAGATTTAATCCAAAATCTCCAGCTGGTTTAAAATGCAGCAGCCAGTTCACACGAGAACAAGCAAGTATGACTATATGACTATATTAAATTTCATTAGATGGTGATAAATCCTGGAATGTTCTGACCAAAGAAAAGAAAACATAAACATCTTGGATGACATGGGGGTAAGCAAATTATCAAGAAATTCTTATTTTGGCGTGGACATATCCTTAAATCTTCTTCGCCATATATTGTATCTCATTATCCTTTCCGCACATTTTAACTTGCAAGAGGCGTTACAGTATGGACAGTCAGTTATGTCAAATCTTGCACAATGTGTTGTTATAGTATTTCTGAAGATTTTAGAGTTTAAGAGGAAGGGAAGATTTTCTGTCAATAACAACTTCAGTTGCAGGCTTCACTTGCTACACAGTTATTGTATGGAATATTGTTCACTTGTTTTATGGTACTTCCAAGATGTTTGTTTGTCCTTTTTGCAGCTTGACAGTCATGATCATTATAAATTGTCCTTGTATATGAGCTTCACAAATTACAAATTATGGGGCACTAATTTAAAAACACTCCTAAGTGTCATGTCATATGGGTTACAGGGGACCTTTAATTCAAAGTGACTTACATTGCATTTAAGCTATACATTTTATCAGTTTTTATGTTCCCTGAGAAACCACGTCCTTTGCGCTGCTAATGCAATACTCTACCATTAAAGCTACAGGTACACTTTGTAGGAAGGGATCACCCCTGTACCTGTAATGGAGTTGAGCACCTCTTTGGAGAAGGACGCGTCCATTGAGTTGCCATGACGCAAAGCATGAGCCATCTGACCTGCTAAACCTCCTCCAATGCTCAGATCATCTTTAGAACCCTGCAAATGAAGTCTATTATTACAAACCAAACTGCCTTAGGGGTATTACTGTGTGCAAAGAGAGAAAAAATATGTCATTTGAGTCTGATATAGTACAGATTGTTTAGGTTGGTTTAAGTTATAGTTTAGGTTGGATATAGTACAGATTTACAGGTTGGTTTAAATGTCAAGATCTTGTTCGACCTGGTCACTAGCGTTCAGGCAGATTGGAAACAGATCTCTCCGAAAAAACCGAGGCATGTTGTCAAGGATCAGTCCATAAAGAGGCAGGTACAGAGAGGCTATCCGTGCCTGTTTCTCCTACACATATGCAATACAGTTAAAACCTGGCTAAAATTAATGACAACACTACACGTTGACTAACAACACAAAAATATGCACATGAATTTTACTCTTTAATGTGTTTTAATATGTTCTCATGGACAAAAATCACCTTTACAGCATAGCGGGGGTCTAGTGAGTGTTTGGCCATGAGGTTCTTCAGGCAGGCCAGGGCCAGATGTCTGAGATCTTGTTCATCCTGCAGAGCGAGCCCCAGCTCTCTCAACAACAATCCTGTGAGAAAATGTTTCCGACAAAACTCCTCCGTCAAGCTGTACTCTGGAATGTCCACTGAGAGGAGAGAGAAACCATTTGAGTTTGTTAATTGTTAATACGACACCAAATTACACAACATCAAAACACAATTAACAAATTACAGTGACTAAAGACAAAACAATAGGTTGCACCGCAGTTCTCATTTCTACCTTTTATAGAATATTTTAAACCTATTATAGAATATTTTAGCCCTAAACTATGGACTTGTTCAGGTGCGATGTGACTAAAGCTGTGGTTAAATTGGAACTAAAGCTCCTGATTAGGTTTAAATATCATATAATAAGCATAAATTCAAACAGTACAACAAATATTACCATGATCTATTAATACAATTAAATTATATATTTTTGTATATGTTAAAGCTGCAATCCATTACTTTAGTCTCTCTGTCGCCATCTCTGTTTGATACATAATATTGCAAGTTACTTTGGGACATTTTCTTTGAAGTTGATGTCAAATTGAAGTCAAATGGAGCCAAACTGATATTTCCTGAGAAATCGGACCCAAACTTACCGTTTTGCATCAGGGTACGTTATGAAGACCATTTTGAATAGTAAACAGAGTGATGAGTTATGTACTTGCTCAATCACTGAAGGACATCTCAATTGTCTAACTGAACCATGAAAAAACACTGGTGCATCCTATGACAAAATGTTTTTTGTCCCTGCCTCCTGTCCTTGCATCCTTTCCTTACATCCTAAGGTGGTGAAGTTAAGACGCAAGAAAAGGAAGTGAGGTAAGGAAACATGGACCCAAACTTACTGTTGTGAATTGGGGTAGGTTATGGAGATCATTTTGAACAGTGATCACAGTGATCAGATAAGTACTTGCTCGACAACTGGTTATTTGTAATAATGTTTACCAAAAAAGGTTTCCAAAAAACAAAACAAATGCACTCCATAGTTACCCTGTGAACTTCTGGTTTCCGGCGATGCCTTATCTGATACAGAGAGAAACAAAACAAAGCCGATGTTATTGAGATGTGGTTCATAACAACTAAGACATAAAATTATCTGCATGTGCTATAGAGAGGCAGAGTCTGTTGTTGTCTCTGACCTGTGATGCGTGCAGAGGGCATGGGCAGACTCAAAGGAACATAGTGCTCATAGTTACAAATTTCCCTTATGAACTCGAACTTCAGCTCACACAGCGTCTAGAGAAAAAACATTATTCACACCCAACACGGCACTTGTTGTTAAATTCAATTCGCTTCCTTTTAAATAACATCTCCATGAATAGCAGTTGATTCATAAAACCTTTGGACAAATACACATAGAAATGACACAAAGGCGTGGTCACACTACATTTACGTTCTGTTGACCTCCATTCATACACGCACAAATGCCTTGCACCTTGAGAAAACATTGGCATGTCCTATGCGGAAGTGTTTTTTGTCTCCCATCTTTGCATCCTTTCCTGACATCCTAAGAGGTGGGAGCTAAGAAAGTAAGTGGGGGTAAGGAAAGTAAGTGAGGAAAGGAAACTAGGTTGCACAAAGAAATGAGAAGAAACCAAAGTTGTGCATTTCAGACTATTCCAAAGTTTGGCAAACTCTGACCTTACGTGGAGACGTGTGACAAATACAAGATCGATACCTCATTCTGTGACCTTTTCAGTTGGATAATAGCAGTAACACACAATCCCATTTTGTGTAACACAGCTTTAAAATAATAAAACAACAATACCAGTGCAAGCAAGTTGGAATCCATGACGTGGATTAAAAAAAAGAACATGATATCGATGCATGACATATCCTGTTGCCACTCATATTCAGGGGTGTAGTGTGACCACAGCTTAACTGTTTATATATATATATATATTTTTTTTTTTTGCAGGTTAAACTTTTATAAAAGATCAAATCTTTAAATTCTTGGTCTACCTTATTTTCATTGGCTGTGATCATGTTGATGTAGTTGCTGATCAGTTTAAAGGTGAAACCTCTGTCCATAAAGGTAAAGCACCTCTGTAGATGACATAAACTGTCAGCCTGACATTACTGACATTACACAAACAGACACAAAAAACAGCACATACAGCTACTAGTTTTTTTTTAATAGTTTTTAGTTACTATTCACAAGTTTAAGACAAACTGGATCTATTTAACAGCATAGTTTTAGAAAGACAGACTCTATTCATAACCAAAGACTGTGAAATTTCAAATGCATCTACACATTACTTGCAAAATATAATGGTTCTTTTAATCTAATCAATAATTTGTCATGCCTTAGTTTCAATCTCTTTGTATATGTCAGTTGTTCTAATCAGGACAGTGTTTTTTAAGCGCTATTCCTCACCTTCACAAATGTTGCTATAGCCATATTAGCACTACGTGTCTCCCCAGCCATGTCTTTATTTTTCCAGAAGATATGATCTGACATGGTCATTATTAGGCCCTCCAGTCGACTCTGGAAAGTTCCAGGGAATCGCTGCACTCGAGGGAGCTAAACAACCACATATTCATTACACATTTCATAGATTTTCTGTATGGATATTAAACATGTCACAATACTAGTTTATTAACAATTTTTAAAGTATTAAATTTAAAGGTAGGGTAGGCAGTTTTAAAAAGACTAGCAATAGCAACTTAGCTTTGAAAGCATAAGATCTCACCCACCCTTCAGATACATTTTTTTACATACAAAATGTATATATTTATATAAATATATTTAGACTACTTTACTTAGTGATTGCTATCAGGATGTGAAGAGACTATCAAAAACTTTTTAAATAAAAATGTTTTGGAAAAACTTGCCTACCCTGTTTTTAATTCTAAACACTAAACTGTTTTTGAGGCAATCATTTAAGCTGTAAATGCCCTAGTCTCAATGTCCTAACACTGCTGATAATCTAAAAAAAATAAATTCATTTATGTTGTGTGCCAAAAACAAACAAACAAAAATTCCACCTACCTTGGTCATGTGGCAATAAATAGGCTAAATATTCATAGTTAATTTATCCACAGAATTACAAGATCAAAGAACCAAGATTCTCTATGACAAATACGTACAGTATATACATAGTGGATCTATTCCTAAGATTATATCCTCTGTGTTGATTCAACTTTTACCTTCAGCTTTACTGAGTCCACTAGGTGCTGAGCCATAGACTTTGCCATGATCTCCAGGAAAAACCATGAAAACTGCAGACAGAATTAAGTACATAATCTACAAAATCTACAGGCTAAAGTATGTGGATTGTTTCATTCAGAGGGAAAAGATCATGTTGTGTCACCCTAAGGATGTTCCGGATGACTGTCTGTTCGTTGCTCTTGAGGTCAGATGTCATTCCCTTTGCCAGCTCCTCGTGAACTGTTCTGAAGCCACAATCTTCAGTTTTAAACACAAACTTAAAGAAAAGAGAAACATAAATATACATGAGCACACACAGGGCAGTTCAAACTTTTTAAATTTTGCAGATTCTGTAAGGTGTATGTAAACTTAGTACCCTAACTGTATATAACATTATAATAACCAGCTAACTGTACTTAATTTTTACAGTGCATAATACAAAAATGTCAGTAATACAAAGAATAAAGGCCAATTTTTAAAGAAAGTAGGGAGAAAGCAGACTGTGCTAAATTGTGATGAAAAACATGAAAAATTGTCATGTTGCAAGGCTTAAAAAACTACTTCACAATAAGGCCTTATTCATTACCATTAGTTAGTGACTTGTCTAATATTGCATATAATAATTAATAATATGTAACTGATTTTTTAATTACATTAACATATTTTTAATCTAATTTAATGCATATACAATTGTTAATTGTTCTTTTATGTTAGTTTATTGTGCATAACTCATGTTTACTTTGGATATTAAATATTAGTGGATGTTAAAATTAACATGTACTAAGATTAATAAATGCTGTAGTAGTTTATTGTTAATTCATATTAACTAATGAAACCTTTTTTGTTTGGTTAGGTAAGTCTGCCTTAACATTTGTTGTTTATTTTGTTTATTATGCTAACCTAAATGAAGTGATGCACTAGCTCTGGCAAAAACCTTTATTGGTTACCAGCCAAGCTACCATACTTATCAGTTGGCATGCCAACCTCATTTCAATAACTCTCTCTTCCAATCACTCCTCCCATCTCTCTCTCTCCCTGGGCCTAATGATCATACTGTATGCTTGTCTGATTGAAAGCTTTTGTGTGTGTGTGTGCTTGACAATTCTGGCATAAAACCATAGAATACAGACAACATTTGGGAAAAAAAATTACCATCCACAATTTACCAAAAAGGCCTCTAAACTACTTAATATTTGGTTAAAACTAGATAGGCAGTATACCTTACACTTTTTAAGTCACTTTAGCTAGTTCTCAATATATTATGTTACATGAAGTATATATGGTATTAACTCTGTAATTTTATCTAATAATTTTATTAATCACTTTCATTTTTTAAATTTAAAGCTGCAATATATAACTTGTGCCCCTCTATTGACATCTCTGTTTGAACGTAAAGATTCTAAGTTAAGTGCTTAATGAGTTATTTTTACTAACGTGGATGAGAAGGTAAAATTCTAAGCAACAGCTGTAAAAACAAGCTACAAATACTTCACCATTCATGCAGACAAATTAAATTAAACGGACATTTCCCACAAAATTGGACCCAACAGGTCAAATCATTATTATAAATCAGAGTAAAGTAGGAGACTGTTCACACTGAACACTTATCTGTTATGTACTTGCTCAGTAACTGATTATTGTTTTCTTTTTACCAAAAATGTTACAGATTGCAGCTTTAATGGCTAGGGATAGGGCCACTATTAAACAATTCCATTGGGGCAGGTTTTATTATCTGTAGTATTTAAAACAGAGTGCATGAGTGGAGTGATATATTGGTTAGTCTTTAACAGACCCACCTTTATGTAGGAGTGCAAATATTGGTCTAGGTTCTCTTCGTGGCATTTTGCTAAGATGTGGACCAGGACCCTGAATAAAAGGTTTTATGCATGTTAAAGTGACATTTAAATTAAACCCAAACCATAGTTTAATTGTGTATAGCAGATTCAGTGATGCGGTTCTGTACCTAGTTGTGTTGGTGGTCACCTCGTCTGTGTCATTTTGGGTAAGCACTTTAAAGAGTTGGTTGAAGATAACAGGAAGGAAGCGAATAATGACATGAATCTTTTCCATACTAAGGAGGCCCTGGGGAGACAAAAAGTAAAAGAGATTTGAAAAAGTCCTGTTCACAATGGCTATGTCCACATAACAGCCAAATGGTTGTTAGTCCTTTTTGGAGTGGTAAATATGCTAACGTTCATCTTAATTATGATCTATTACATAGATATGCATATGTGAGCTGTCTATTTATCTAACTATCAAAGGGTCTTGTACAGTCGTATATTGGTTGAAACTAAATTGGGTAAATAAACACAAAGACTACAGAACTAGTTACTGCAGTTTTCTTACTATAAATCAAGGGAAACTGCAATGCTCAGAGGAGCTCCCCACAGAATGTTGCAAGGAACTTTGCGCATGTGCAGTACCTGAAGCTTTCTGGGCAAATTGTTTTTATAGCACAACTTGAGCTTAAGAAGAATTCATGATACAGTTCATGTAAGGTTTAATAGATAGTTTGTAACAGTGTTTTATTGTGACCCCTAGTCAGTGATTTTAAAGATATCAGGCTTCCCTCATAGCTGCTCAGAGGCATTGCAAAGATCCGCTGAGTGTGGAGACTTCCATAAAGGGACTTTGATAGAATTACATTTTCAATCCATTCAAACAGATCTTCTAATACTAGGGATGAATAGCCGGGAAGAAATACTGGTGATATCCACTAACCTTAAGGCAGTTAAGAAAGTATGAGGTAGGAGGTTGAGAGAGGTCTGCCTCTCGTTTTTGGCATTGCTGGAAAAAGTTGTTCAGATGTGGGTCCTGTAAAAAGTGTTGATTGAAAAAATCAGATCATAAAATGACAATAAGCTAACAGTTTTGAAAATGTGGCTCTTATCTACCTGAGTGTAAACTGTAGAAAGCACCAAAGTGGACACTTTAAAGATCGGCTTACCCCCATCAACCCACTTCACATCTGAACAATTCTGCGCAAAAACACAGAAAACCTTTTTGAAGAAAAAAGAAAAAAAGCAACTGCATATCCATGTTTTTGTCTGTAAGCCTGTTTATATGTTTCTGGCATGTTGTGCTCACTTTGGTGGATGAAGGTTCTTTAATGAGCAGATATCCACCAGGCAAAGTACACGAGACTGAAATATTTGATTCCTGAGAGGAGAGACGTCCATCCTTCAGAAGAGGCAGCCAGGCATAACCCACTATTACACAAACCCACATACAAACAATCAAAACTGTCACAGCACTGCAACAATTCAACATGCACAGAACACATTAACTGGGTTTGATGTACATGAAACAGGATGTGTGGCTGACATCTGATACCTGGAGTTTCAAGAGCCTCTTTCTTTTTTGAGCTGGTTTTGGCATTGATGTCACATGTCACATGATAGAAGGAGAAAAGTAGATGGTGTTTCTCATGAAGATTTGTGGGAAGCTCAATTTTGACCTGATCAAACATTTTATAAAAAACATTTAGGAACCAAGAACTTTCATCTGACCCAAACTATTGTGCTGACTTGACAACTGACAAATATAAAATTTCAAAAGTTTACACAAACCTCATCGTAAAAATCTGGGTTCTGTGAATGGTGCAGAACTGTGGTACAAGCAGCCCTGGTGAAAACTGGACCTCCTGGCTTTCCATAGATGCACTGTGGATATAAAATATATGTTTAAATTATATTGTTTATAACCATTTTAAACAATATTTAATGCAGTTAGAAATAGTTAAGGGATGGAAATGTGTGTAATGTAACCTAACCTTTAGTGCCTTGGCATGCTCTTCATCAGACCCTCTGAACTCCACATAAACAGCAATGTTGCGAGCCTGTCAAATTAAAACAACAGTGGACACAGCATGACCAAATATTGTGTGCTTAACCTTCTGATTCACATTTCCAGTACTCTTTTGTTAAATCCCAAGGAATCCCAAAGAATGACAGCTACCATTTTAGTTTGTAATGTAGTTCTTTGTTGCTGTTTTCACTTCCTATGTTCCTTCCTGTTTTCATTTTGTTTCTACAGTTACTCATTATTTGTTCTTGTATTCCACTTTATGTTACATCTATGCTTTCTTCATCAATTAAGGCTGTATTCAGATCCTAACCTCAACTCCCCCATCATCTTCCCTACACAACTGTAACATACACTTAGATATGGGATGTTTCAAAACTCTGAATTGTGAATTGTTTTCACTATATGCACTACACAAATGACACTTGTGTGTGAAAATGTGTGTGGCTTGCTAAGAAGTGTGCTACTGCTTTTTAAAAATGCTTTACGGTTTTCACTAGGCTACAATAAAATGGGTAAAAATATCCAATAAACCCATATTTAGAGACTAAAATACCATAGAGACTTGATGTGATCTTTTTTTACTTGAATCATTAAGCAAACACCTTTGATAGCAACAACCAAGAACATCCTAGAACAACCACCTAGCTATGCCCTGACATTGAGCACACAGCATTTAATTAGCATCAAATAAGAACAACTCAAATTTTCGTCAGATGCAAAATGTTCAGAAGCAAAAAGTTTATGCTCTGTATAAATTAAGCTTTGTGCACCATCAAGAGTGGGTATACTGCTGTCTTACCTTTGCAAAGCTCCTCTGGCTGTCATACTTAAGGTGTTTGGGGTAGACATAGATATGATTTTTGTAGACTCTGTAAGGCTGGGCAAACTTCGCTGAGTCCTGCAGGAACTCATCTACCTCCACCGTAGGAACATGCTGACTGCATTCCTCAAATGGCCTCAGAGGAACATACGATGAGGTCACGCAATCTTAGGTAAAAATTAATTGCAGGCACAGTGAGAAGTAACAGTGAGTTTTACAACCATACAATAAGATTCACCAGAACACTTGGGTGTGCAGAACATACTAGGACACTCCATGGGGACACAATCCACATTTATTTCAAGATTTCCTGGGATGGTCTGGAGTTTACTGTTCTTCTCTGCCCTATAAAAACAAAAAGCTTAACTTTAATGATTTTTTTTTAACCTATTTATGACGACTGCGATTGGAAAGTTTGTACCTCCTGTATTCTGTAATAAGTTTGATGAGGTCTTCTGTTAAAATCTTGTTGCTTTCCTGTTTGAACAGAGGAGAAAAGCGAGATTCCCTGTCCACTGTGCCCTGATTATCTTTAAATACTGACCTAGACAATACAGACAAAAGAGTGCGATAGATGTTGAGTTGTAAATGAAATGAAGTGTTTTTGTATACAATAAAACAACAAAAAATAAACAACATTTATAGCACATGAGGAGTTTTATGTGTACTTCCACTCATGAGGTATGAAGGGCAGCGAAAAAAAATTCCATTCGGCTTTACTTACCTTACAGACCAGGCAAAAGGCATTCTGTACTTTCCAAGTTTGCCACAGAACTGCTTATTGGATTTTAACATCTTTTGAACAGTCTATTAAAAAGACAATAAAATGCTGTAAAATTTTTGGGCGATTTCTAAGTTTTAAAAATTACAAAATGAATAAGGAAATCTGTCCTTACTATATAAATTACATAACGTTTAAGTTTGCCCCCTATATCTGACTGTCTATTAAGCACAAATCTACCAAATCTTAGTTTTAGAAATTACTCTCATTAATAAAAAAAGTTGTATGGGTAAAACAGTCTAGGGTAAAATTTACAGCCTGAACTGATCTTTGCTGTCTGTTCTATTAAAGAACAAAGGGTGAGCTTGTAAAAGAATCATGTAGAACTTTCCAGCTAAACTGTCTAATTAAAAATTTTAATGTATTTAAAATTTACTAAAACTATATCCAAGTGGAACAAATTAAAAGTAAATCTATATCTGCGACTCTACTGCACGTATGGCAAGAAATTAGATTTTATTTTTGGGACCAAAACAAAGTGATATTATTAATTATATAATAAAAAATGACACATAATACCTTGCTGGAGTCTGTGTTTTTAATGTAGGATTCTGCTCCACTGGTGATGTTTCCCATCAGAACTTTCTCCACCCGTGCCACCATCATAATGTCTGTGTGCGGGTTTGTAACAGAAAAAATTGCCTGCAGGACAATTAATCATTAACAATGTAAACTACACACAGTAAACATACATTAACAAATATGTGCTGGAATATTATACATTTACTGAGCACTTATAATGACCACTATACTGATACAGCTAGGGCCTCCCTTCACTCCTAAAACAAGTTAAATTCTTTATGGATTTCATAAAATACTGAAAATGGTCCAGTTTGCCTCACACAATTTTTGCAGCTGCTCGTTCATGCTGTGAATCATTCCAAAGGTTTTCTACTGGACTAGGAAGGCCACTAAAGAACAGTGAACTCATTGTCATGTTAATACAATAAGTCTGAGACAACTTGTGCATTATTATGCTGAGGGATGCGCATGGTCAGCAAAAATACTGAAACTGACTGTGGCATTCAAACAATGACTGTTATTAACAATGACTGGTATTAACAGGCCCAAAGTAGGCCTACCATGTGTACTCCTCAGAGAAATTTAAATTTACCAGACCAAACTTTGTTTTTACTGTCTGGACATTTCCTGTTTTTCTCTCTCATCCTGTATATGCATGATTTTATGCACTGCTTTGCTGCCACATAATATGCTGATGAGATAATTGTGTGAATAAGTAGGTGTACAGGTGTTCCTAATAAAGTGCGTAGTAAGGACAAAATTATTAGCCCCCCTACAAAATAGTCATTGTTTTAAAAGTGCTTTTAACCAGAGCAAAAAAAAAATTAACACAGCTTTTTTAGACATCCTAGTTTTATTTTGGATGCTTACATTATTTTATATTCCACACAGAAATGAAAATATTACACAAAACACAAAAACTACCAAAATTATTAGCCCCCACATTCTAATAGTCAATTGTGTATCCTTTTTGCTGGATAACTGCCTGCAGTCGTTTGTTGTAATCGTCAACAAGTCTCTGACACTTCATTTGAGGAATCCTGGCCCATTCTTCTTTGGCATTCTCTCAAGTTCCTCCAGATTCAATGGTTTTCTGGCATGGACATTTTTCTTTAGGTCACCCCACATATTTTCAATTGGATTTAAGTCAGGGCTTTGTGCAGGC